>CAJVQA010006893.1:0-14391 GCA_910591915.1 Cetraspora pellucida | reverse complement strand
ACTTAACCACAGGGCTTCGTATTCAATTACAGGCTCCTTATTAGGTTACAGAAGCTAAAATCTTTCAATTTTGTCTCCAGCCAGACTTGAACCATTGACCTTGACTGTGGAGGGTATGGGAGCTTAACTGCTAAGCTATGGGACCCATACCCTTCAAAAAGTATTTGAATAATAGTTTGTAAGACTATTTTAATAGATATGTCATAGTTATGAATTGTTTTAATTAGAACTTTAGGTATAAGACCTTTAAGAATAAGGTCAAGATAGAAAAAATTTTCTTGAAATGGTATTCAGTCAAATGAAGAATGGTTTTGAATTTTGTAAGTAAGTTCATATAATTGACTAGTAAATAAGTTGAGATCTGCTTTAGATAAAATATGCTAAATTGATGAATTAATAATATTTATAACAAGAAATGAATTAGAGCAAGTTAACTAGTGTAAGTAGAAGTTAGGAAGATTGCATCAAAAGCAGTTGGCATTTGGAAAGATCATTGAATAGATATTGTGATAAGAAAAGTATGTTGGTAATTGATTCAGAAAGACTTTAATTTTGAAGGTTTTAAATTGGTTGAGTTTAAAGCTAGTAAAGTTAGATGTGAGTTTTTGATTATTATTAAGATATAGTCATGTGAATTTTCAGTCTATATAGTAGTTAATATGAGCCTATTCATTGTTTCTTTTTTGTAAAGACCATATTGCCAGTATGTGTGCTTTACAGATATTTTTAACAAAATGTTTGATAGAAAGTTTGACAAAATTTTGTTCCCATTGTAAAATATAAAAAGAATTGTAAATATTTGTATATTGAAAGTTTAAGGGTAGGGAAAAGGTATGTTGTTTTGCTAGAAAATCAGCCATGTTATTAAAGGTATTACCTGTATAAGCTTGGACTTTGTAAAAGTTAATATTTAAATTAAAGGATTTGATAATATTAATGAGTATATGCTATAAGAGCCATGTATTAAATTTAAAAAGTTTGTTAGAATTATTAAGTTGGATAGAAAGTTTGTAAAATTTAGAGATAACAGATTGTAAGTTAGTATAAATTTGAAGTGTTGCATTACAGGGTATGGTTGAAATTGCTGATAAAGTAGAGAAGAGCTCTGCCTTATAGGCTAATGGCCAAAAGTGAATTTTAGCTAAAAATTTGTAGAGGATTTGGTTGTTGTTGTTAACTTGAACTCATCTAATGCCTATTGAGCTTTGTTCAGTTCCAATATCAGTTACTAATACATCTGTATAAAAAATAAATTCCTTATAGGACAGATTGTTTTGAAAGATTTTCTTAAGTTTGTTTGAGTATTCATTAGATTTAAAAATTTTAGCAATAGTTGAATTTGATATATTAATAGTAGGATAGTTATATGAAATTCATAAAGGATGTTTAATTGCTATTGAATAAATAAGGTCCAGGTAGTTAGCATTAAGTTTGAGTTTAGAGGTTTTTCTTCCCAGAAAGCTAGTACAATAGTTGTTAATACATTAATTGTACATATTTGATTAATTCTATTTGAGTTAAGATGGCACTCAGTATATGGTATGCAGTTCAAATCTTGAAGAAGGTAGTAATAATTATGTTTTAAATCAATATTAGCATTCTAGTATGAGATGAAGAACTGATTTGTGTTTGGGAAATATTTGTGAATTTTGCCAATAATGATCTCTTCATTATTGTCATTATATATAAGTAACCATGGTTTAAGTTTTTTCTTGATTGATGAAGTGTTATATGCAAAGGCATTAACTCCAGATGGTTGGAAATGAGAAAAAATTAGGCAGTGTAGTCTGTTAGACAAAATTGTGTCTTCAAAGTAGATGAACCAAAGAGGCTGCCTTCTTTTAGTTAGATGATGAAGTCTGGATAAAATATGATACCATTTGAGTAAAATACTGTTATCTGCAATACATAGTTGTTCTAGATAGAATATGTTGTTTTTTTGAAGTTGTTTTCTAAAAGTATTATATTTAGAGTGCTAAATAAGTATTAGTTCTAATGGTTAATAACTATTATGAATTGTGTTAGGTCACAAGACATTAGAATTTGCTAAAATTGAAATGCCCAAGTGCTATAAAAGTTGTATAATTTTAAAGTTAAGTGTAAGTTTGTTGGATCTATCAATAAGTGGTTAGTTGTGCTAAAAAATGTTAGTAACAGACCAAAGGTTGTTTTGGAGTTGCTGTAATCTAATTTTTGTGAAGATGCAAGTGTTTCTGGGTTGTTAATTCTTTGTTAAAAGCAGAATATATGATGTTGTAACTGGATGTTTCAAATATTATATATGTTGTATATGTAAGGGTTTAGCATAATGCTGTTAGGACTAGTGTAAGAGAGTTTGGCTTTATGTTTAATTATAGTAAGGTATTTGAATAGAATTTTGTCACAAATAGAGTGTTTAAGAATTATGTTGTATAATCTGTATTCAATAGTAGGAATAATTACAGTATTAGTAATATATATAGCTTGTTTGTTTATAATGCTTTTGGTGTCTATAAGGTTGATAAGTTGGATTGCTTTATCATAAATTAATTGGCTTTGTTTTGTATGAGAGTTGTTAAGAGTAAACTAGCATCCTAGAAATTTAAATGGCTGGTTGGCAAGAGTAAGTGTAAGTGATGAATTAAAGAAATGAATAGAAGCTGTAGATGAGGTGTTTGAAGTAAGAATTAATTTAATTGGATTAATTTGTATATCAGTTATGTAGTAAAAGAAGGTAGCTGTAGCAATAATTGTTTGTAATTCTTCTTTGGATTTGGCTATCCAAAGTGTTTGTTGCCAAAGTGTATCCTGAGAAGTCTGAAGCAATTTTGTTAATTAGAGGATCATAATAGATTCTTCAAAATAAAGAAGTAATAGTTTCTCCTTGGTCAATGCCATTTTTGACATTGTATGAGTTAGTAAGACCCAGATTTGTAATAACTTGGTTATGTTGATTAGTAAGCAAGTTGGTAAGGATGTTGATAAAATTGAATGGCATGTTTAGATGTAGTAGGGATTTGGTAAAAAGTATTAGATCTATAGAGTTATAAGCTTTGCTTATATTCTAAAATAGAAGCCAAAGCTGTTTAGAATTACAAGAACTTCTTTAATAACATTGTTGAGAATGTGTATAGAAATAGCTATGTTATTGCCAGATAGAGCTATGTAGTTAAAGGGTAATAAAATTTTGTGATGAGTAAAGATATAGTTGAGTTGGTTAGTAAGGAGTTTGGTATAAAGTTTTTTAACATGTTTAAGCAAACTAATAGGCCTGATATTAGTTAAATTGCCATCAAAAATAGGCTTTTTGGAAATAGAAAAAATTTTTCTTTCTTTCTATTGGTTTGAGATTTGTCCAGATGTAAGACAGTGATTAAAAAGAGCTGTAATTGTATTGAGAAATAGTATTCTAGCATGTTTAAGCATTTTATAGCTGATGCCTGATGGCCCACATGCTTTATTATTAGGAAGTTGGCTGGTAACCTCAAAAACTTCTGTTGAAGAAAGTTTATTGAGTGCTGTTTAATACTATGTAGAGTTAATATTAGGTTTAGGTTAGTATTCTTGTTGGCACATTGTGTTGAATAATTGTGATAGAATGTTTTTAGAAGCTGTCTAGTTATCAAAGTGTTGTTGAATATGCTGTTTAATAAGAGTTGGTTTGGTAATAATATCATTTTGTTCTTTGATGTTGTCAAATCTAACAGAATCCTTGTGTAGATTAAGAATACTATTAATCATTAATGTTGGACTGTTTTGAAGTTTATTACATCTTTTGTCTATATTATTATTGATTTGTTCTCTTATATTTTTAATGTTTTTCAAGTTATGGGCATGATAGAGTGTTTTCCATTCGGTATTGGCTACAGTTATCCAGTTAGATAAAAGGTTAGAATCATGGAGCAGAGCAGATATATTGAGGTGATAAAGGGAGTTAAACTGATTAATATCTTGATTGTAAGATGTAAATATTAAAGTTTGGTTTTGAATTGAGACTTTGACCTGTCTTATGATGTTGTCAAGTTTTTTAAGACATGAATGTAGTTTGGATGTCTTGAAAGAGAAGATGTGTTAAAAATTCTGAATAGTAAATTTTTTGTTTAGAATATGTTGTAGAGCAGCTGTAATAATGTTTTTTTGAATTTTGTGCTATGAGGCTTCAAGTAATTTTGTAGTGTTGATTGTAGAAGAAGCCTTGTTAGCTTGAAGATTAGATGTAACTTGGTCAGCAAAAGCTTGCCAATGGTTATAGTTTATTTGTTTATAAGCAAAGACTCTTTATTTAGTTTTGATAGCTGATTGTCATTTTCCAGTAATTGTATAAGAGAATTCTCATGATGATATAAGAATTTTGTGATCACTGACTGTACCTTGGTTAGCATCATCTGTATAATAAGAAGTTAAGTATTGAATAATAGAATGGTTAGCCCAGATATAGTCAATACAACTACTGTATCTGCTGCTATGCCAGTTAGGAGTTAATAATTGTATGTGTTTAGTTAGGTTATACATATTGTTATATTGGAGAAAATGAATAAGTTTAAGTTTGATTGATGATAATTATACATTATTAGAGACATTAAAGTCACCTATGATAATTGGTTGTATGCTTTTAGTATTTGTTTCTTGAATTCTTTGTATAATATTATTTTGAATAAGAAGTCTAAGTTGAAGGTCATCATTAGATAAATAAACTGAAATAATGTGAAATTTAAAGTTATGCTTAAAGACAAGATCTATAGCAATAGCTTAATCAGGAAATTGAAGTGTTTTGTGAATATGTGGTTTTAAATATTTTTAAATCATAAATGCTATTCTGACTTTGCAGCTGTTAGTGCAAGACTAGTAATAGGTAAACTGCTAAGATCAAGAAAATTTAGCATTTGCATTGTCTTGTGCAATTTTAGTTTCTGTAATGCTAGCTATATTGATGTTATTGGATAAACAATAACCTTCTCAAACTTGTTGTTTTAGATTATCATTATATCCTCATATGTTGTGTGTACATATTGATAAATATAATGGTTTATATAAAATAAATATAGATGTTTTCTCTATTGGTAGGTGGGTGGTATATTGTGTGTTATAGGTGTTAGAGAATGTAAGTTGAGAAAAAGTCTTAGATCTATCAACTGTGTGATTAGATATAGAAGTAACTAGTATGGATGAAGATTCAAAAGATAGATCTGTAAGAAACAATTAATTAAGTAAGACTAAGTAGATGTTGGATTAAGTATTATTAGATGTTGCTAGTAAGAGTAGGTGTTTGTATATTTTATATTGAAAAGGTTGAATAGTATAATGTTCATACAAAATAGAGTCAGAAAGGTTAGTGTATATATGTAACTCAGTTTTGTTTTGATTAATAGTTATTTTGAAGCTATTTTTAAAAGAGTGTTTTTGAAAATAGAATAGGAAGTTTCCAAGTGTTATAGGATTATGTATAATGAGCAGGTTGTGTAATTGTAAAAATTTGTTGTAGCATGTGTTTGTTTTTGCAGAAGGTGAAGTGTTGAGAGCAGAACTTGAGAGGTTGGATTGTCTTTTATAGGATCATTCACCATTTGAAGCTCAGCTTGCATAGCTGTAGAGGATACTATAGCCTGTTCTGTATGTTGGGTCTGGTCATCATTAACTTGGTTCTTTATATAAATGGACTTTATTATCAGCTCACTTATATTATCTTCCTTGTCAACTACTAGGGATGTATCTTTTGACAAGATGGCAGTTGCATTAATGAGATTTGTAGAAGACAGATTTATTGAAAAAAAGCCTTCTTAAGAAAGAGAGACTTTTCAATTAAGGAAGGTATAGAGTATGACATTTGGAATTTTTCTTGTAGTATTTTGTTTGCTTTTGGATAAGCTGTTTCTCAGTAGTAAGTATTAATTTGTAAATAGGTAAGATTTTTGTCAGAGGAGTTGTAGAAGGTCAAAACTCTGGCCAATAGCTCAGTGCTAATAGGTTTTGAGGTAAGAAGTTCTATTACTTGTTGTTTATTAAATTTGTTTATATGGTGATTTTTGCTGCAATGCTTTAATATAAGTTAAGATATAAATAGAAATAATAGCTATAACATTTAGAATTAGTTAGAATATTGTTAATTGCACAAGCTGATTTTTCTATTTCTGTTGCAAGTTCATCAAGAAGAGTAGTTGGAATTTGTTTATTGAAAGATGCCTCATGTTTGCTATTTTTATAGAATATAGATAGATCTATTTCAGGTTGTTTTCAAATTTCATTTTCTTGTTTTGGAAAATCTTCAAAGGACTTTTTGAAAATATTATTTAGTAGTTGTGAGTATTATGTTGGTATTGAGGTTTTGGAAATGTATTAGGTAAGCTTAAATTTTCTGTTTCTTTTCCCTTATTTTAAATTGCTATTTCTTCTAAATAAGAGTAATTTTCTTCTTTACAAATAAGTATGTGAAAGTTGGCTAGTTTTATAGTTTTATTTTGACATTTTTGTAGATTATTAGATTGCTGAAATTTTATTTCTGTAGATAGAATTTCTTTAAGATAAAGAATGAATTGCTGTCAAATTTGGTATTTTAGAGAGTTAAAGACTTTGGTTTCATCTAATAATTAAGTAAATTGTCAGTTATAAATTGGAAAGAATTGTTTAAACTATTGTTTTAAATGATTCAATGAATTAGCAAGTAATAGAATATTAAGTTTGTGAAGAAAAAGAGTTTTTAAAATATTAAAGTCAAGATAAATATTAAATTTGCTATCAGATCGAATTATAAAGTATTGCTTGTTTTTGTCAAAGTTAATTACTTTTGATATAATATTAAATCTTTTAGATCATAATTAAAAGTCTTCAGCAAATTTAATGTAGTTGATTGCTTAGTAATTGTTTGAGAAATATAAATAAATATGAGCAATATTAATACAAAGTTGAATTTAGTTTTGATTTGTGTAAGGGAAAATAGTAGCTGATGAAGCAAAGATTTTAGAATAATTGAGTTTTGTAAATAAGATTGTAGTAAAGACAAGAATAAGTTTTTTAAGAGTTTCTTTCAATATGTCAAATAGGATAGTAATAGTTTTGTCAGTATTGGAATTTGTTTGTTAAATAAATTTAATAAGAAATTGAGGTCTGTCTCCTGCCATTTTACAGATAATATGATAGAAGATAGCTTTAAGAGCTTTTTGTTTAGAGGTTTCAGGTTTGATTTCTTTTTCAGAATAAAAGTTATACAGATAAAATTTAAGAAAGTTGAAGATTTTTTGAGAAAATTCTGTTTGAAGTTGTGACTTGTCTTTCATGTTATCAGAAATTGGAAAATTAGCAAGCCAATCAAATATTGAATTTGCTTTAATTTTAGGTTGATTGTTGGTAGTATTTGTTTGTGTTTGTGGTTGTTGGTTTGGCTGCTGTTGCTGATGCTGTTGCTGTTGTTCATTAAGATGTAATTAATGTTGATGTAGTTGTTGTTGTTGCTAATTATTGCTATTAATTGTGTTATTATCTATATCCATGTTATTTGTGTTGCTAGTAGTACTTGTAGGTGAGGTGGTAAAAGTAAATTCAGATGCTAGAGAGTTATAAGATCTGATTGATTGTTAAAGTTTTTGAATGAATGTTGAAGAGAAACTTGATTGTTGAATGGGTTATTGGGTTTCTGTACAGGTTTTATGATAAGGTTTGTTATTATATAAAATAGCATCAGATGCCAAGTAATGTTAGTTGTTTATTTTTTTGCAGGTGATAGGTAAGTTATATTTGGTACAGAGATGGTTGTATATAGTAGATGAAGGAGATGCTGTAGGTAATAGTAGAACAAATTCAGTAGAGTTTGCTATATTATTTGCAAGAATTTTTTTATTTCTAGATTTTCTGATAATAGAGGTTATTTCATGTTGTTTATAGATTTGGTTGGTTGTTAATATAAAATGAGTGTGGTATTTGCCACAGAAGCAAGTAATGATAGAGCTTGATTCTGGTGCTTTGAAATAGTAACTATTTTTAATACTATCTCTAAGTTTAGTATGAATACAATTATTTGGTTGTTTGTTTGCAGGAATGGAACATGATGTATGTGCTGCATCTTCATAGATACTAATTTCAAAGCTTTTAGGACACTTCTGATAAAAATAGTCAAAATTAATGGTATCTGATGTGGTTGTAGACAAGGTTAGCATTTTTTCCTAAAAATAGATTTCTAGGTATGTTTTTTGAAAAAATTTGTTTAATTTAAAGGTTTCTAGACTAATTAAAAAAGTTTGGAAAAGAGTTTGAGCTTCAGATAAGTTAATTGGGTGTTTAGAAAATTCTAATGAGTACCAGAAAAGTGAAATTTCCAGGGCACTTCAGAAAATTTTTCTAAAATTTCTAATAAAAAAACCTGCAAAGAACAAGTTTTTGTTTTTGCTTTTCACTTATATCTTTATGAGTTTTGGTCTGTTTTGGACAAATATATATCAAAATGTCTGGCTCAGTGAGCTGAACAACTTTTGAATAGGCAGTATAATAGATTTAATTAGTAAAATATTAAGTAAATAAACAAAAACCAAAAATATGGTTTTTAAGACTTTTCCTGGCACCCAAGTGTTATTAGGACTTAAAACACAGCCGCCTAGGAGTGGAAAAGTGTGCTGGACAACTTTACTTAAGAGGTCAAATAAGGTTTACTTAGTAAAATGTTGAGAACTAATTAAATGTTTTTTTGTGTTTTTTGGTATAAGTGATCTACAAAAAGAGTTGCTTCAAATAAAAATATTATTAATCTAATTATTAGTTATTTAAATATAAAGTTATATTATATAAAATTAAATAAATTGATAGTATAAAAGTTATGTAAAAATAGATAAAATATTGAAAAAATAAAAAAGTATTAGGATTATATGAATTTTATAAAAATTAAAAATTAAGTTAATTATAAAATAGAATATAAAAAAATTTTAGTAAATTTGGTTTAAAAATAAATTAGTCTTAGAATTTAGATTATAACTTAATAAAGTTAATACTAAATTTTAAAATTAAAAGATTTAAAAATATAACATTTAAGTAAAAATATTAAATATAATAATTAATAAAGAATATTTAAAGCTACTTTTTAAATAGATAATATGAAAAAGATATACTATATATATAACTAGTAGTGTGTAGTGACCTAGTGAAGTAGATAAGTTGTTAACTCTTAAGTGGCAGATCTAAGGTTCAATTCTTATAGATAATAAATTTTGAAAATTATACCTGTGTTATAGTAACTGTCTCTTGCTAATCAGTTGGGTTTTGGGCATCTGTAATCTTAGGTACACCAAGTCAAGTCTTATTTGATATTAGAAGCTTGAAGCATCTATGCAAAGTATAATATTACATGTACATAGAGGAATGTGAAAAACTGGTATCATATAAGACTTCGATGCAAACCTATGATAAAACTACTAGGCATAAAAGGCTAAAAAACTAAGAAGACAGAAACCTACTTGAAATCCTGAGTAAAGAGATAGTACAAACTTTTGATAATGCTATTGGACTGATAAAAGCTTATAAAACACCTTTATAAAAACTGTTAGATAAACTGGATAACAAGATATATAGAAAAGCATATAACCAACTAGGCTGCCAAAATCATTAAAAAAAAAGGATACATAAATATACCATACTAGACCATCTAAATTGAAAGTCTGAAGAATTAGTTGGTTCCAAGTTGTGATTAGTAGAAGATTATGAAAAAAAAGTTAAAAAGATAAGTATTAGGGTTTGGATAAACTTTACAAAAATAATAGCAGTTTAATAAGTAATTCTGACTGCAAGTATTAGTCTTGGCTATAGTGTTAAACCAAGTTAGCAGTAAATAGAAATACAGTTTATTTTGGTAAGTTTGCCTTAAGAATAAAAATAGTCTAAGAATTATAGTTTTATAGTTAAAAGCAAATAGATCTAGATTTGTGATCTGATAAAATTAATACTAAGATCAGATTAGAGAATTTAAATAAAACATCTAAGCAGAAGTGTTAGATACAGCAACTGGTAAGGAACCTTCAGATGGACTTCTTAAATAGATAATATAAAAAAGTTATATATGTAGCCAGTTGTACAATCATTTGATAGTTCAATATAAATATGTCTGTATAAAACATGTACTTGGCATAAGTATTAATAAAAAACTAGAACTAAAAAGATTATCTTAATACCAAAAAAAAATATATATAACTAGTTGTATTTTTATTTTGTATTACTTTATGCAAATAATATTATTTAAAATATATTAATAAATTTAAAAAACTCTAGATTTCCTCTTAATATTAAAAAAAACTATTATTTTTAGTACTATTAAACAATAAAAAATTTATATAATTATAACTTTACAAATTAATAAATATAAAAAAAAAACTATTTTTTTTAACAAATTACTTATATCTAATTTTTGTTAAAAATATTTTACTATTTCTAATTATTTTATTAAGTTAAAGCATTTAAGTAAAGTTGTTTAGAATATTTTTTTACTTTTAGATAGCTAAGTTTTAAGTTTTAATAATATTTAACTACTAAAAAAAATTATAAAAACTAAAAATTTAGTTTTTAGTTATTTTTTTAAAATTCTATTAATTAAATATATATATATATATATTTCTTAAGCAGTCATGCTAGTATTTTATTAAGATTCGGAATTTTTTTTTTTAAATATTAAGGTGAGTACTTGCATCCAGAATTTTATTAATAATATATTTGGCTAATAGTTGCATTACAACTACAGAAGGCAATCATGAAAAGAGTGTACAACTAGCTACTTATACAACTTTAATTATTATCTAATTTAAGTAGTCTATCTGAAGGTTCTATACTAGTTATCATACATGAAACCTGCTTGTAGGTTTTCTATTTAATTACTCTAGTTTCTGTATTCACCTATCTATCTCTGCCTATCAATAATCTTAGCTAATACTAGTGAAAATATGCCATGGCTACTAAGTCTTTGAAGCAGTTTTTTAGAACTTTTGATCTTGTATTAAACTTTCCAGAATCTTCTATATTTCATTCTTATAGCTGATCTAATATTATTATGGCCAAGACCAACACTGGTAATTAGAGCATACTATTAAACTGGTATGTTTTTGTAGAGTTTACTCCAACCCTAATACTGACTTCACAACATATTCTTACTATTTTGATATTTAATTTAAGTTTTACCAAGCTGCTATTCCAGATAGTCTAAAAAGATAGGTTATAACCATATACTTCTGGTTTACATGTTTGCCAGCATGTATTCTTTTTTTCTAAAATTCGGAAATTTCAGCAACCTGATTGGTTCATTTAGTCCCTTTTCTAAGATCAGCACATTTGCCTAGTTTCATAAGTTCTAACTCTGTTTTATAAATTTAGTCTTTACAGTAGCATTATCGAAAGTTCAGATTACTTTTCTACTTAGATCTTCCAAGTAGGCTTTCATCTTTTTACCTAGTTCTTGTGATTTACACAGCCTAAAGACTTATCTTAGGTTCATACTGCCTAGTACTGGTTTGTGTTTCTTTGTACAATATTGTACAAGTGTCTAGACCTTCCAGTTATGCTGATATGGCACAGATTACAGATATTTTATTCCAACTAATCATGAAAGACAGTTAACTATAATACAGAAAGAATTGCAAATTTTTGCTATTACTGAGATTTGAACTCTAAATCTGCCACTTGGGAGTTAAGATTTTGAAATTATATTTGCAATTATATAAATATCTTTAACAACTAAGTTCAATATCATCTGGCCACTTTAATAGTACCTAAGTGCAATCTGCTATATTACTTTAAGCAGAAGTAAGCTGCTTGTTTAACTACTTAAAGTTTATAATAAAAGAATCTTTTTTCTTTTATAACAAGCTTCAAAATTGTCTTCTATACTTTTTTTTTAATTTGGTTCTCTTTTATTTTATTTTATTTTTTTTCTTTTATTCTTTGCTAATTTGATTTTTTTTTTATTTGATGCTATTTTTTTCTTTTTTCTTCTTTTTTTGTCTTACCTATTATTTCTTTATTTTTTTCTTATTTGTTGATTTTTTTATATTAGATTCTTAATACTTGTTTGTAAAATGTATTTTAGACTGTTCTTGTTATTATATTCATAAATTGCTATCTTAATTTTGTACTTAGAAGCTGTCTTAGTCTGTTCTGTATTTCTCTTAGAATAAGACCTTAATTAGTGTCTTTTTTATTTTTACTTCTTTTGCTTCTATTTTTCTAAAAAGCATTATATATAATATATATAAAGAGATTTAAATTTTTTTTTCTTTTTTCAACCTCTTCTAAGCTGTTGCAATAATCACTTTTTAAATTCTTTTTTAAAGATTTTTTTGTCCCTTACATGTTGCCAAATGTATCTGTATTTTTTTGTTTTATCTTGACATACTTGGCATTTTATTGTTATATATAAATCTGATATTTTTTATTAAGCTCTTCTAAGATTAGAAGTTTATCCATTATACACTTTATAAATGCACTTCTTCTGGTACTACTTCTTCTTATTGTACAATGTACTTCTTTAGTTATCTTTAGTTTTTTTTAAAAGTATATCCAATTATAAATTATAACTTCTGTTTCTAGTTCTAATTTTTTAATTACTTTTATTTTTTTCTATTCTGTTTCTAATCTTACATTTGTTATTAACTTGCAAAAAAATCTTGTTAATATGTTAGTATATTTGTTTTTCCACTCTAGGCAATATTTTATTTCTTCACAACTAATTTTTTCAGTTTGTATTGTCTTTTTACTTATTGTACCTTTTTTTGCTAAACTATCAGTTTTATCATTTTATCTATCTTTAATGTAGCTTTTAACTTTAAAAAGCTCTATTTGAAGATTTTTTGTCATAATAAGATCTCTAATTTTCATTATCCATATTATATTTTTCTTTTTAAAAATCTTATTTTTGTTTATTTGTTTTAAACCTCTACTAATGTTTCTTATTGCAGCATTACTATTTATATATATTTTTATTTGCTTTTCTTTTGGTACTATTAAAATTGCTGCTCATATTACTACTAACTCTGCTATTGTTTATATTTGCTATTCTTCTAGTTATAGTACTACTTTCTCTTTTAGCCACTCTTGTGTTTCATCTGTTTGCATCTATTCTATACTCATACTACTTTTAATTCTTGTATCTTCTTTAGTCTTCAAGTTTGCTTTTTTATTTGTATATATTGTATACTTATTCTTGTTTCTTGCTATATTTCTTTTCAGAACTTCTATTATTTTTTAACTAATGTTCTTTTTTAACTTTTATTATCTGATTATCTCTACTTCTAGCTTTTTTATTGTTCTTAGTCTCTTGAGTTTCTGTTTTCTAATCTTTGGTTTATTTTCTTTGTTGTTTTTATTTTTTAATCCATTACTATTTTGATCTTGTTGCTACTTTTTTTTATCAATATATTTAAAATTATATTATTTTTGTTGTTTATTTTTATTTATTACTAGCAGCTATTTTCTAAATATTCTTTATTCTTTGTACAACCTTTATATCTGTTAATTTTAACAGCTAGTTTATTTTTTTTACTCTGCATTTGCCAATATTTTATTAATATTTCTTTTTTTTTTTAACTATTTTTCTTAACTGTCAATAATTCTGTATACTATGTGTTATCTATTCTTTGCTTTTTTTATTTTCTGAAATATACTTTTATTTTATTTGTATTGCTTTAAATATTTCACTTATTTGTTCTAAAATGTTTTTTAATCTTATTGCTTTTTGGTCTACTAAGCACTTCTAATTTTATTATTTTGAACTATTCTGTTTTTTTTCTTTTACTTGATAAACATTTAGTTATTGTCATATAATTAATCTCTCTTTTTATATATTAAGTAGCTGATTTAGATATATTAAATCTGCTTTATTTATTCTAATTCTATTTTTTTTCATAACTGTGTATCTATAAGTTCTTTTATTTTAGTTTCATATTCAAGCATTGTTTATAAATTACCTTTTGTTTTTATATTTATATTAAGCTTTCTTGCTTTTTGTAATATTAAACAAGCTAAGCTATTTTTTTAACCTTTTATATTTTCTGGCATCTCTTCTATTTTTTATATAATTTCTATTAAACCTGCTTTTTGGCAGCCTTGTGTTATCTTTAATTTTATTAACTGTTCAAGACTGTCTTGTCTGTTTAGTCTTGCTAGTAGCCTACTTATTTGTTTTATTACTAATTTTTGTCATAATGTTCTATAACTTCCAAGATCTTTGTATTCCATTATGCAGTTTTTTAATGCTTTTTGCAAGTTGCTTTTTTGCTTCATTAAGCTTATTATCAGTTGATATATTTTACTTATATTTCTTTTTAACATTTTTGTTAATTGTAGTATATAACTTAATTTTGGTATTATTACTATATTATTTCTTTTTTTTTTTAATATTAATGATGAGGCCATGCCTCTATCTTTATTGAATATTTATTTGAAATTTTTATATAA
>CAJVQA010006892.1:0-14393 GCA_910591915.1 Cetraspora pellucida | reverse complement strand
TTCTAATTGACTTGCAGATATAGCATCTAGTATAAAACTTATATAGCAATATATAAGCAGACTACTTAAATTAGACACCAAACATGCATATGTGGCTAGTTGTAATCTCCAATATAAGGTAGCTTCTAGTGGCATGTTATGTTCTATATATTTAAATAAAAATATTATATTCCAAAGATAGAAACTTTAACTTAAAAAATAATAATAATAATAAATAAAAATAAATAAATATACAAGGTATTTTAATATGTTAAATATAGAAATAACATATAACAATATTAAACATTTGAACAATTTGAATATTTGAATAATGTTTAATTTGTTTAAATAATTTAATTAGATATAATAAAATTTTATTGATTATTAATTATAATTATAATAGATCTGTATTATTTCATTAACAATCTAATTTACTAACAATTAATTTATAGACAAGCTTATTTTATTAATAATCAGTTTATAGACAATTTATTATACTGATAGCTTATTTTACAAACAAGTTTTTTTTTATATATTATGTTAACATTAGCTTTAATTTTAATAATAATAACTATGATTACTTTATTAATAAAATAAGCTGTCTATAAAATAAACTTGTATATAAATTAATTAGCAATAAATAAGATTATTTGTAAATTAAATTGTCAAAATAATTGTTGATAAATGAATATAATCATTGTATTTATATAAATAATTAGATTCATAAAATATAGTAACCTAGTAAAGTAATCAGGTTATTAATCCTCTAAGTAGTAGGTTGGATATTTAAATCTTATTGATAACAAAAAATTTAGATAATCACTTATATAATACTTATATTATAGCAACTATTACTAATAATTAGATTAAGATATTTGTAATAGTGATTACATCCACATAACTAGCAGATCATAAAGCATCTATGTAAGTATAGCATTATACAGAAAAATGCAAACTGACAATTAGATAGTGCAAACACTAGATAAGTTCTTGTGGCTATATAAATCTGTTTATTTTGAAAAACCTAAATAGATATCAAAGTTATAGTATCTAAACAGGCAAGAACCTCTGAGTTAGAAGTATTAGAAATACTAACAACTAGGCCACCAGAATGAATTAAAAAAAAAAGATATTAGACCAATTCAATATATTAATAAACAAATCATAGTTTTATATAAGCAATCTGAATTGAAAGTCTAATGAAAAGGCAGAAATATATTAAAGTATTTTGAATATGCTATAAAGTAGATGCTAGAGTTTGTGTAAATTCTACAAAGGCATAGTGGTTTAATGATTAAGTCCTAACTGCAAGTATTAGTTTTGCTATAATAATACTGAATTAACTATAAAAATAGGTACAAAAGGCTCTAGGAGGTTTATCTTAAAGATAAAATAGTTTTAAAATTATAAAAATAATTTGAACATTTGAGTATAACCTAGTAATATTAATACAGGTTGTAGATTCAAAGGATTTAAAGTAGAACACTTAAGCAGAGAAGTTAGATATAGCAATTAGTAAAGAACCTTTAGGCAAACTTCTTAAATAAATAATATAAAAAGTTTTATATAGAGCCAATTGTATGCTTTTCTGTAGTGATTCATAGAATTACATTATCAAAAAAGTTATTAATAAAAGTTAAAAAATTAAAAAGGTCACCTTAATACTAAAAAAAATAATAATAAATAATTAGATTTTTATTAAATTATTATTTAATAAAATTATTAAACAATTAAACATATAGGGTTAAGTTAATAGAAATCAAGCAAATTTTTTTAAGTAAATTTTTTTTAAAACTTTAAACAAAGATAACTTAACTAAAAACTTTATCAAATTTTATAAAACTTTTTAAAATAAATGCTACAAATTTGTAGAATTCATTTAAAAAAAAATTTTATTAAATTTGATTAAATTTTTATTAAATTATTGTTATTTAAAGTTTCAAAAAAATTTTAATAAAAACAATTTACTTGATTTTTTTCTTTTTTTTTTTTATTATTAAAGTTTCTGTCTTTAGAAATTAATGTTTTTATTCAAGTATTTAAACATGAATGTCTCCAAAGACTTTTATATATAGAAGGTTACAACTAGCTACATGTGCACTTTTGGTGCCTAATTTAAGTAGTTCACCTATGCATTACTATACAGATTCTATACTAGGTGCCATATCTGCAAGCCAACTATAAGTCTTGCTTATTTAAACTCTCTGCATATGTAGTCTAACTTGTAATCATAAAGACATCTTCTGAGCTATACCTATTCAAAGTACCTAATTCTTTTAAGACTTTTAGAACTAATTTATTCTTGACAAGAAACTTACTAGAACCTTTTGTGTCCTATATATAGCTAATCTAGATTTATGCAATATGCTATTGTTATCTAATACTTGCAGTTATAGGAATTACTTGTTTAACTACTATGTTACACTATTTCTATTCTTGTAAAGTTTACTAGAACCCCAGTACCAATTATCATGATATCTTTTTCATCATTTCTTACTAACCACTACTCAGAACTAACAGAACTTCTTTAACTTTCAATTCAGATAATTCAATATGGTATACATATGTATTTTTTTCCTTTGATGATTCTGGCAGCCTGGTTAGTTATATACTCTTTTATACATTTTGTTATCTGATTTATTTGCCTATCCTTTTGAGATATTTCATAGACTTCTAACAGTTTGACTATACTGTTGAAAGTTCATATTATCTTTTTACTCAAGAATTTCCAAGTAAGCTTTTGACTCTTCAGTTCTTTAGTTTACTGTACCTAGTAGTCTTATTGTGGATTTGTACTGAAGTCTTATATGATACTAGTTATTAACATTTTTCTATATATATGTAATATTACACTTCGTATAAATGCACCAAGCTCCTATTTGAGATAGTGCAACTTAAGGTTACAAATATACTAATCTAACTAATTGTCAAATGACAGTTTGCTATAATACAAGTTAATTTTCAAATTTTAATATAGGTAAGATTTGAACGTTAGATCTGCTATTTGAAGAATAACAATCCAATTACTACACTAGGATTAACATTCTTAATTTGCTTGATTTTTTTTTTTTTTAATTTAAACTAGCTTTTTTTAAAGCTAAAGCTTTTTATTTAGTATAGTTAAAATATAAGAACTTATGACCAAGGCCTTAAAGAAGTCTTCTTATATTAGAGAGTACAACTAGTTATATATACACTTTGGATGTCTAATTAAGTAGTCTGCTAATAGTTTTACACTAGCTGCCATACCTGCAATCCAACTAGGAGTGTTGTTATTTAAACTCTCAGTATTGCAAGCTTTACTGTATTATTAGATCATCTTTGTTATATAAAATAGTTAAGAAGATCTAAATGCATATTCATATCCTTAGGACTGTATATCTTATTTTATGCAGTATATTCATAGAAGTACTATTACTAGAGTCTTTTATATTCCACATATAGCTAACCTAGTTTTATATAACACATTATAGTTATCTAACACTTGCAATTAGGGCTAACTTTAAACTGCTACATTATACTATTTATATTCTTGTAAAGTTTATCCAAACTCCAATACCTATCTTTCTGATATTTTTTTCATCATCTTCTACTAATCGCAACTTAGAACCAACAGACTTTCTAGATTTCCAATTCAGATAGCCCAGTATAGTATACCTTAGTATTCTTTTCTTCTGGCAATTCTGGTGGCCTGGTTGGTTATATGCTTCTTTACACATCTTGTCATCTAGTTTATCTGCCTGTTCTTATAAAAAAGTTTTGTAGACTTCTATCAGTCTGACAGCACTGTTAAAAGTTTGTGCTATCTCTTTACTTAGGAATTTCCAAATAAAATTCCATCTTCTCAGTTTCTTAGTTTTCTGCACCTAGTGGTCTTATTATAGGTTTGCACTGAAGTTTTATGCAATACTAGTTATTAACATTTCTCTATATATATGTAACATTACACTTCATATAGATGCCCTAAGCTCCCAATGATAGGTAAAACCTAACTTGGTATATCTGGATTACAGCTGCATGAGGCCAACTGATTAACAGAAGACAGTTTTCATAATATAGGTTAATTTTTAAATTTTGTCATAGGTAGGATTTGAACCTTAGACCTGCCATTTGGAGAATAACAACCTAACCACTATACTAGAATTATCATTCTCAATTTGTTTGATTTTTATTAACTTATCTCTATATATTTAATTAATAAATTGGACATATATTCAATTATTTTTATAATTTTTTAAACATTATTCAGTATTTAATAGTTTAAAAAAAAAAAAAAAATTATTAAAACATTTGAACTATATTTAAAAGTTAAATGAATTTTGAATATTATTTAATAACAACTTTGTAAGTTTTTTGGATATGTTAATGGTATAATAGGCATAAAAGTTATGATTAGATAATTGGTAATATGGTATTTGGTTAAAAAAATCTTTATGAAATTTTTTAAATAAATTTTATAATCTTATTTAGAATAACTTAAGCAAACAAATAAATATTATAATATAGCTATAGCAAAACTTTAAGCAAATAAACTATCAGATATTAAAAACAAAGTTATTATTAAACTATATTTAAATAAAATTTAATTAAACAATTAAATATTTGAATATATTCAAATATTAAAATAATTTTTTGAACTATTAAATATTAAACAATGTTTAAAATAATTAGATATATATTTAGTTTATTAATTAAATATATATCAAACTGTTCAATAATTTTATTAGACAACAATTTAATAAGAATCTAATTATATATATAAATATAATAGTTATATTTATAACCTTTAGAGTTGATAGTATAACAGTTATACTCTGAAGTTACAATTTACAAGGTTGCTAGTTCAAATTCTAGTAACAGCAATTGTAGAGATGTATTTCCAAAATAGAGAACTGCAACACTATGGAACCAAGGATCTGGAACATCCAATAGACAGACTTATTTCTGGAAATGGCAAGTGATTTGCAGTTGAAAAGCCACATGATGATGAATATGAGTTGGAGCTGATTTGGAATAACTGAAGTCATAAGATGTAATGTAAGGCAGAAAGTCTAACAATAAGAGATACTATATGAACTCATGATGACAGCCAGTTCTAATTAGAGCTTGTGAAGCCTTTTAATACTAGCAGAGATCAGTATAATGGTCACTTCTGGAAAGTTTAAAAGTATGGATCAAAAGAGGTTAAGGTTCAGTTTCAGAAGTATATTGAAGATATTAGTTTGAAAAATATGAGAAATGCTAATAGATTTTAGCAAAACTAGTCAAAGAGAAAAAAATATATATAATAATAATTATATTTATTTTATTAACAATTTTTATTATTATTATTTTTTTGTATTTTTGCTAAGGTTAATGTCTATTGGCAGCTATTATTTTTATTTTTATTTTTTTTAAGATAATTTTTTAGGTTTTTTAACTTTTTATTAATGCTTTTTAGTAATATAATTCTGTATGAAACTATTACAAAAAAAGTATACAATTGGCTATATATTTAACTTTTTTATATTATTTATTTAAGAAGTCTGTCCAAAAGTTCTATACCAATTGTCATATTTGATATTTTTGCTTAGGTGTTCTATTTTAAACCTTTTGAATCTGCATTTTGCATTAACTTTACTAAGTAATGCACAAATTTTTGTTTAATCTTAGAACTATTTTATTCTTAAAATAAACCTTCTAAAGCCTTCTGTATATCTATTTTACAGCTAACTTAGCATTACTATAATTGAACTAATATTTGTGATTAATGTTAGCTATTAACTACTATATTCTTACAGAGTTTATCTGAAATTTAGTATTGCTTTATAGCTATTTCTAATATTTTAGTATATCTTTATTATTGGTTTTAAATTTCCAATTCAGATAGCCTAATAGAATTGCAATTTATCTTTTAGTATATATCAAATTAGCACAATATTTTTTTTTAGTTCAATTTTAGCTGTTTAGTTGTAGTATCTTTACTCAAGATTTTCATCTATCTAGCTTCTTTATATTAGTATTTATTTTTTAGATCTAGCCTTT
This sequence comes from Cetraspora pellucida, assembly GCA_910591915.1. NCBI lineage: Eukaryota > Fungi > Glomeromycota > Glomeromycetes > Diversisporales > Gigasporaceae > Cetraspora > Cetraspora pellucida. The sequence goes on along the minus strand of CAJVQA010006892.1, from coordinate 8,390 downwards.
ACAGTAGTATTATTAAAGATTAAAGATATATACTATTTCTTTGTTTAAGTTTTTTAAATAGGCTTTTTTGTTCTTTAGTTATAAGGTCTTATCTTGAATTTGTACTGTCTAATGCTAGTTTGTATTTTTTATGTAACCAGTTACACATGTTTTATAATCTGTTAGTCATACTAATAAGATTATAATTACAAATATTTATAATACATTTGTTTGAAAATAATTGTTTTAATATAAGTAAATATCTAAATTTCATTGTTAGTAGGTTTTGAACTTACAACTTGTCATTTGAAAAGTTAACAATTTATTTATTTTACTAAATTATTATATATTTACTATTGTTTTTATTGTATTTTTTTAATTATTTATTTATATATATAATTTGTATAAAGTAAGTATATAACTAGCTATATATACTAATTATAAAAACATCAAACTCTTTTTAATAATTACTAAACTTTTCAAAAAACTAAACTACAGAAAAACATTATCATTAATATATTAAACTTTATAATAGCTTTTTTAAAGTACTAAGCATATATAATAAATATTAAAATAAAGTTAAAAAAAAAGTTATCACTTTGTAATACTAGTTTAAAAGCATTTTAAAACTATAAAAAAAGTAGTTGATAAAAGAAAGCCAAGTGTTGCTTATAAAGTAAGTTAAAAGCAACAATATAATTAAGATAGCAACAAACCAACTAACAGGGTATACAAAAACAAAAGAGTTAAAGAAAAATAAACAAAAGCTAACAGGACTAAAAATGCTAGAGAACTTAGAAACAGAACTAGTTAAAAAGCAAAAATTAAGAAAGAATGACATTCAAAAAATAATAGAATCTTAAAGAGAAATATATTAAAAAACAAAAACAAGTATATAATATATATAGATAGTATAGAAAATAGATGAAACAAAGAAGAAGCAATAAATAGAAACATAAGTATAAGATAGATGCAGATAAGTGAAGCACAAGATTGATCAGAAGAAGAGATAGCATTAAGAATGAAAAGGTAGCCAACATCAACTACAGCAGAGTTATTAGCAATATAGGTAGCAATTTTGATTATACTGAAAAAAAAAGACTAGAATATTTACAGATAGTAATGCTTCAATTAGAAACATTAGTAGAGAATTAAGATGTATAACAAAAATAGAATTTTTAAGAAAAAAAAAGTTTTTTAAATAGTAAAGATAATCAACTTAGTTAAAACAAAAAATATACAAATAGAATGGTTTAAAGTATAAAGTTATAGCAAAAACAAATAGAATAATAAAGCTAATAGTCTTGTAAAAAAAGAGACAATAAGCAGAAAGATAATATATATAAAAGAAGTCAGTTGCAAAGAGATAGAGTATTGCTTAAAGTAAAAAAACAAGTGAATAGACATGCCAACAAGACTTTTATGTAAGCTAGTAACAAATGCCAGACTAGGTACAAAGTAAAAAGAAATAACAGCAATTAAGAGCCTAGAACCAGTAACAGAAGTAATAATTTATAACTAGACATATTTTTGAAAAAGGCTAAAGTCAACTAAAGAAGTACATTGTATAATAAGAAGGAGCAGCATGAGAAGAAGCAATTTTATAAATTGTATATTGAACAAACTTCAATATTGAAAGAACTTAACAAAAGAAAGCCAGACTTATATATAAATACAGAATGCCAAGTATGTTAAGACAAAGTTAAAAAAACACAAAAGCATCTGGCAGCATGCAAAGAACAAACAAGACTTTAGAAGAGAATACAAAAAATATTCATTACAATAGCATAAAAAGGATTAAAAAAAGAAAAAAAAAACTAGAGTTCCACCTTATATATTGTATACAGCACTATTTAGAAAAACAAAAACAAAAAAAACAAAAATGAGAAAATACTAATTAAAAGCCTAATTTCAAAAACAACTCAAAACAGGTTAGTGCAACTTCTAGATACAAGGATAAAACAACAATTTGTAAATATATTAGCAAAAACAGCCTAAAATATCTTTTACAAGCAAGTTTGAAGAATATTATATAAAAAAGTCAACAAATAAGAAAAAAGAACAGGAATAATTAGCAAAATAAAAAAAGAAACTCAAAAGAAGAAAAAGAATTTAAGTAAAAAGAAAAAGACTAGTTAGCAAAAAATAGAGAAAAAAAGAAAAAAGCAAAAATAAAAAAAAAGCAAATTGAATATGAAGCCAGAAAGACAATTTTAGAGCTTGTTGTAGAAGAGAGAAAATCTTTTTATTATAGTTCAGATCAAAAAAATTAGTTGTAAAGAGATAGAGTACTGCTTAGAGCTGTAGAGTAGAAAAACAAATAAACTAACATATTAGCAAGATTGCTATGTAAATTAATAACAAATACAAGATTAGGAACAGAGTAAAAAAAAACAAAAGTGATTAAAGACTTAGAACCAGAATCAGAAGTTACAAGTTATAATTAGATATATTTTTGAAAAAAGCTAAAGATGACTAAAGTGATGCATTGTACAAAAAGAATTAGTGTCAGAAGAAGTACATTTATAAAATGTATAATAGATAAACTTCTGACTTTAAAAGAATTTAATAAAAAAAGACCAGATGTGTATACAACAACAAAATGTCAAATATGTCAAGATAAAGGCAAAGAAATACAAACACACTTGGCAGTATGTAAAGAACAAAAAAACTTGTAAAAAAGGATTTAGAAAGTAACTATCATAACAGTCTAGAAAAGACTAAAAGAAAAGAAAAAAAGCTGAATTCCTTCATATATATTATATACTGTGCTCTTTAAAAAAACAGAAACAAAAAAAATAAAAATAAGTAAGGCACTAATTAAAAACCTGATTTCAAAAGAAATACAGAATTAGTTATAACAACTTCTAAACATGAAATCAAAACAATAGTTTGCAAACATAATAGCAAGTATGGTCTAAAATATATTTTATGAACAAGTATGAAAAGTTTAATGTAAGAAGATTAATAAATAAAAAGAAAAAACAAAAATAACAAGTAGGTTAAAAAGAGAAAAAAAAAGAAGTTGGAACCAAGTAAAAGAAAAAAGACAAATCAGCAAAGAGTAAAAGAAAAAAAAAAGAACAAGAAAAAAAAACCAAATTAGAACAGAAACACAGAAGACAATTTTGGGACTTGTCATAAAAGAGAAAAGACTCTTTCATTATAGACTTTAAGTAGTTAGACAAGTAGCTTATTTCTGTTTAAAATAATGCAGCAGGTTGTACTTAGATACCAGTAAGGTGACTGGGTAATGCTAGACTTAATTGTTAAGAATATTTATATAATTGCAATTGTAATTTTAAAATCTTAATAAAGTACTAGTATAACTGCTTATGAAAAAAAAAACTTGATTTACTAATAATATTATGAATATTAAAGTAAATATTTTACTGTTGATTTAATGTTTTTAGGTTTAGTTCAGTTCAGTTTAGGTTTATAAACCAAGTTTATTAAACCTAAACTGAACTTCAAATTTTGCAAATTATTAAATATGAACCTGAATTAAACTTAAAATTTATAAACCTAAACTAAACTTAAACTTAAAATTTGATTCAGTTTAAGTTCAGTTCAAAGTTTATAAACATGTTCAGATTCAATATTATATATATATTTTTTATATATAGAACAAATTTACTTAAAGAATAAAGATAGGATTAATTAATAAAATTTGAGAATTATAATATTTTTTATAATTTTATTAATAAAATTATAATAATTATTATAATTCTTAAAATTTTACTAATTAATTCTATTTTTATTCTTTAAGTACCTTTGTTCTACATATAAAAATACATTATATCAGCATATATTTATTTTATAATTTTTAGTTCTAAAAGAAAGATGTTTAATTTTTGATTTTTGATATAAAAATTTAAAATTAAGCATCTTTTTTTAAATTTAAAAAATTTAAAGTAAATATACACTAATATGATGTATTTTTATATTTAAAACAAAGTTACTTAAAAAATAAAAATAGTATTTATTAGTAAAATTTTAAGAATTATAACAATTTTTATAATTTTATTAATAAAATTATATAAAATATTATAATTTTCAAAATTTTACTAATTAATTCTATCTCTATTCTTTAAATAACCTTTTTTAAATATAAAAATACATTATATTGGTATATATTTATTTTATAATTTTTAGTTTTAAAAGAAAGATACTTAATTTTAGATTTTTTAATAAAAAAATTTAAAATTAGTTTTTTTAGTTTAGTTTAAGTTATAAACAAAGTTCATTGAACCTAAACCAAACTTTAAAATTTGCAGATTATTGAACCTGAATCTGAACTGAACTTCAAATTTGCAGATTATTGAATCTGAACCTAAACTAAATTTAAAATTTATAAACTTAAACTGAATCTGAATTTGAATTAAAAGTTTAATACTAAACCTGAACTGAACTTTTTTTTAAAAAAAGTACAAGTTTAAGTTCAGTATTAAACTGAATCTAAACTTGAACTTGACCAAAGTTCAGTTCAGTTCAGGTTCATAAGAATACTACTTTGATTAATCTTTAAAATATAATATTATTTTAATATATTTTGTTGCTTTTAGCATTGTATATTATGTATACAGTTTTTTTTTATTAAAAGTATAATTATATAGATATAATTGTTGTAATATTTTTTTTAATTCAAATATAATATTTGGCTAATTGAGTCAAGTTTGAAGTAATTATCACCAGTTTATATTTGCTATAGTTTGTTTATTTAAATAATAATCAAAAATATTATTTATAAATAATTTATTAATTTACAAAATTAGTATATATTAGGAATTTTTTAAGCAGCAATTTTTTTTTTGTATTAGCAAATTTTTTAATACAAAAGTTGAATTTTATAAAATTTTTAAAAAGTCTTATTTTTTTCTATAAATTGTTCAAATTTGTATCTAGAAATAATACTAGATTTTAACTAAATTAATATATAGTAACTTGGTATAAATAATTTAATTTAACTGTTTGAACAAATAAAGTTTTTTTTTTATATTCTTCTATAAATGATGATATATATCTAATACCAGTATATATTAAGTTTGAATTATTTTTAACTTTTATATTAACTGCTTAAATTAGATATTTATCTACTTTAAATACAAATAATTAAAACTTTTATTTTAGTAAGAGAAGCATTTAATAAATCTTTATTGTCCTAACCTAAAATATATAGTTTAGAAAATTTAATGTTTGAGTTTAAAAAAAGTTGATTATACAAGCTAGTAATTGTTGCACTCAAGATCTCTTTAATATCACTAAATTTATTACTTAAATAATATCTAAAATTTGATTGTTTTTTATCATATTTGTTTTCTTTAGTAATATGTATATAAAACTTTTTGTTGTTTTGTGTAAAAATAGTTTGTCAACCAACATAAATTGAAAATAATAATATTTTTTTATTACTATAATCTTTTCTAATAATTTACTAATAATAAAATAGACACTATAGTGTAACTGAGACACTATTTGACTAAGAGATACAAGTTTTATTTTAAGTTTAAAATGCTTTAATATAATAAACTAAGATCAGTTTGAGATTCTTAGTAAGTAAAAAAATTTTATATTAAAATATCTTTGATAATTATTAATTATTTACTATTGCAGATCTTTTAATTGCTTACAAATTATAAATTAAAGTTTATTAATATTTTAAAAAAAAATTTATAATAAAGTTTATGGAATATAGTTTTAAAAATATATTTTATAAGCAAAGTATACTCTATATCATTAATAAATTATTATTTGGAGTTATTTATATGTACCTTTAGGTATATATATCTGCATCACATAACATTTATTTTTATTATATTGTATATAATATTTATTGTATAATATATAATATTTATTATAAATAAATATACTTATACCAAAAATAGAATTTGTATAATGTACTAATTGTCAGTGACTTAATCAAAAGAATTTGTTAATCATTCTAAATACATGAATATGTTTGTAAATTTTAATATTTTTTGCAAAATCTCAAACTTTTAAATTAGATTCATCAGAATTAAGTGATGCTAACTAACCAACTATATAGCAGTCAGATATTGACTTTATTAATAAGTTTTTAGGCTTAGTTATTAAAATTTAAACCAATATTCAGATTGCAAATACTATTAATTTCTTTTATAAATAGTTATTTTCTTATATTAGAAATGAATTTTAATAAAAAGTATGATTTTTTGTAACTAAAATGGTGTCTGCATAAATTTTTTCTGTTTTTGGTTTTATACAAAAATGTTGTATAGCTATTTATTTATTGTATAATTGTGTATTTATTACAAAATGCAAGATCAGTATATTAATATCATTTAATATTATTTGAATCCTTATATATTTATACTTAAATAAATTTTTAACTATTATATATACATATATATATATAACTTGTTCTCTAATTAATACCTTTTTTTACATATTACTAATAATAATAATATTTTAATTTGCTAATTGCTTAAAAACTTTTTTAAGTTTATATATAATTACAACCAAAAATATTTTCTATTAGTAACTTGTATAATATATATTATTATTTGAATAAAATAATATACTTATTATAATTATTAATATTATATACTGTTATCATATCTTAATAGTAAATTAACTTTTATTTAACTAAAATTTAGTATTAAAAATTCATACAAAACTTATTATTAAGCAATGTTACTCAATTTAATTGTTATAATATAGTTAATAAAATTAGCAAAATAAATATGTATATGCATATTAAATTAAAATAATGCATATAGTTCATAAACAAATTCTAAAATAAAAATTTCTATATCTATAATCCTATTCTAATAAAAAACAATATATACATCTACTTTAATTCTAACTATTAAAAGATATTATAAACTAACTATATATATTATCTTAATATATATACATATAAATATATATATTATATTTTACTCTATTGTGCAAATCTAATTAAATCTTAATAAATTTGTGTTATAATAAATTTAGCAGTTATAGCTCAGAATTTTTAAAGTTTTATTAATAATTATTGCAAGTAACAGAAACATAATATTAAAAAAGTTATATATATAGATATATATTAATTACTAACTAACTAAATATATAATGATAGTAATTATCTCTGCTGAGTTTCACCAATTTCAATTATAATTGCTTTATAGCCAATTAATATACACATCAATTTATATTATTTTTAATATTAATCAATATATAGCTAATATAAACAGTTTATATCAAATTAAAATAATATCATATTAATTAAAATAAATGCACTATTGTACATATTATATACTATATGTTGAATTTATTTTAAAATCCAAACTATCAAATTTATTAAACCAATTTAGTTTATAATTTTATTTACAATTATATTTAATACAATTAAAATGTAAAAAAAAAGAAGTGCATGCAATACAAATAGCAATTACAAATTACAAAAAAAAAACAAAAAACAAAAAAAATGCTAAAATTTGGTTCCAAACAATTGATTTATATCATCTTGGAACATTTGCATTATATTGCTTTGTTGGAATAATAAGTTTACTTCTGATTTACTATTTGGTATAGTTGCATGAAATCTTTGATCTCATTGTTCATAAGTTCATTATTAGTTAATAATTCAGCAGATTCATAGAATAAGTCATCACTAACAAAATCATTCTACAATAAAAACTCATTAATAATATTTTTGATACAAATTTTGTATAACTATATATGATAAAACTTACTAGAAAGTGTTTTATATGTTGTTTCATTTTACTTTCTTTATATATTATGTTTTTTGACTTAAGGTTTAATAAAATATTACATATAGCAAGTATAAAAACACAATGTTCATTAGACAAGGTAGATACTGTGATTGTAGAAAAGGCTGACTTTGCTATAACAGTTACCCAAAAAGCACTACTTTTATTTTGCTTAAAAAGAAAACAATAATACTAATAATGTTCTTGCTTTGTTTTCACTTTACTATATCAGACACTATAGTATTACTCTTTAATAGAAAGAATCTTTTACATTCAAATATATGCCAAATATCAGATCTAACATTTTGCAATATAGCATCTCAAAAGTTTTTTATTTTTGTAACAACTATTATATATAATTATAATATATTAATTAGTAACTTAAATAAATAAAATAAGTAATCTAAAAGATTATAAAAAATTATAAGTGATTATAATTAATAAAAAGTTATAACAGAGGTGTGATGACCTAGTGAAGTAGTCAGGTTGCTAACCCTTCAAGTGATTGGTTGGGTGTTCAAATTCCATCAACAACAAAAATTTGGATAATCATCTATGTAATATTCATATTATAGCAACTGTTACTAATGATTGGGTTAAAATACCTGTAATGGCAGTCACATCAGCATAACTAGCAGGTCATGGGGCATTTGTATAAGTATAACATTACACAGAGGA
>CAJVQA010006891.1:0-14393 GCA_910591915.1 Cetraspora pellucida | reverse complement strand
TTCATATATGCCAAGACTGAGCATTGTTTTTGTAATGAGTTAAATGTTTGAAGTTTAAGATTAGTAGTCCAAGAGGATTGAAGTACTATTATTAGGAAGTGCAATATAAATAAAAGGTAAAAGAATAGGCTTAGAAAAAAATATGATACTTAGTCTGTTTATAAGAATTTTGGTATATAGTTTGTGAATATATTCAACAAGACTAATAAGTTGAGTAAGATTAAGATTACTATTAAAGGAGTTATGTTTTGAAATAGAATAAATTCTGCTATGTTTCTATTACTTAGAAATTCTATTTTTAAAAAGACAATAGGTAAAAAGGCTAGTAATAGCAGAAGTGCATTCAGGGCCAATGTGTTTGAGCATTTTATAACTAATGCATGTAAGACTACAGGCTTTGTTGTTAGGAAGTTGTAAGAGAGTTTAAGAGAGTTCTTTATTTGTAATAAGGAAGTTCAGAGATTAATAGCAGGTTGGGTTAATATAAGGAAGTGGAAGATAATGTTGTTGTCAAAAATTATCAAAAAGAGTTTCATTAATAGGTCTAAATGCAGTTCAGTTATAAAAATGTGATTGAACATGCTGTTTAATGAGTAATGGATTAGTTATAAGCTTATAAGACAATTTTATATTGGAAAAATAAATAGGTTAATGGTAGTGATTAAGGATGCTATTAATTGCTTGTATAGGATGTGTTATAAGAGTAACACATTTTTTGTTAGTAGCTTTGTTGATTTGTTGTTGAAGTAGAAGGGAGTTTTCAAGATAACATGTATGAAAAAGTTGTTTTCAGATTGAGTAAATATGTTGAAGCCATAGTTGAGTACAAGATAGGTTAGTAGAGTTAAGTAGTTGAAGGTTACATTGTGACTGTTTGTTAATTTGGAAGATATTTTAATTAATGTTGGAGATGTACAATAATGTTTTAGAGTAAATTAATGAAATTGTTTATATAGTTATATTATGATTTTAATATAATGTTTATAATTTATTTAAAATTTCACATGAAGTTTAAATTATGATATCAATTTTTTTTAATATTATATAATTTTTAGGGTAATTGTTTGCATTATATTAGTTAAATTTATATTATTATTATAATGTTTGTTAATTCAAAATAGCAGAATTTTGAATTAGATAGGAAATTTTTATAATTATAGTTTTAGTAATTATGTCACAAAATCATATATATATAGATGATATAATATATTTTTGATTATATATTTTTTTTTAAATATTAATCAAAATTACTTCATTAAAAATTATAATAAATAAGTTTTAGTACTATAAGTTAATTTTTAGATTATTTTTTTTAATTAATAATAATAATATTATTATTTAATAGTTATAAATATTTTTAATAATATATATATAAATTATTTATTTATTTAAATGGTTATATATAAAGTGTTGTAATTTATCTTTTTAATTAATTATTTTGTGAATTAAATTTTTGTTATATTATGTTATGCAGATATTGTTATAAGAATTAAATGTATTTGTAGATCTGAAAATAAAAATAATAATAATTTAATGATTGTATAAGCCATTAGTATATATCCAGTAGACTGTGAAGATAATGAGATTGAAATAGTCTTGTTTGTTTCTGTTAATTCTAATTAGAGAGATCCTAAGACTTAAGCTATTTTTGAAAGAGATGGCTTTTATTCAATTGGTGATAAAGTTATTTTTACATATTATGAAGATGTTAAAAGACCAAAAGTAATTGTTATTTTTAAATATTATTTTTATTGATTACTAATTATGAAATATACTTATTATATTTATTTTATAGATAACAGTTTCTGTGTCTACTGATGTAGATGCTTCTAGTAGAGCTATTGATGTAATAAATGCCTTCTAAAAGTTTCTTCAATTAAAATTTCTCAGGAATTATTACATGTGATTGGAAATGATAAAAATGCTATTTTTAATATTTTAATAAATAATTATATAGATCAAGAGATTAATTTTGTTGTTAAAATCAAATTTCAACATTCAAATTCTCAGTTTACTCATTTTAAAAATATAATTCATTTACAGGATTCACTTATTTTTGTTGTAAGATTAATAGAAATTATTAGTAATAACTTTTATGTCTATGCAAAAGATATTAATTACATCAATATGCAATTTTTATTAAAGCAAAAACATTTTAATAATATTAGTTTTCATAATTCATTGAAGGCTGTAAATACAATTTGATCAAAACTTATTATAACTTATTACAATGTTATTGAAAATTTGAAAGAGAGCTTTGAAGTTAAGACATCTTTTTCTAAAAATTTAAGTAGCTTTGAAAACAATAATTAATTTCTTTCTATAAAACATGCAACAACTGAACAAACTGCTAAGTCTGTAAATATTTTTAATAGTGATAAAGAAATTGATTTACAATTAGATGAAGTTAATGTAAATGATAATCAAAATGTTGAAGCTGAAAAGGTAGTAAAAAAGAAAAAATGTTAAAAGATTTTATAACAGCAAGAGTTTAAGTGGCTTTGAAAATGATAATCAATTTTATTTTATAAAATGTGCAATAACTGAGCAAACTGATAAGCCTGTGAAAATTTTTGATAGTAGTAAAGAAATTGATTTACAATCAGCTAAAGTTGATGTGAATGATAATTATTTATTTAAACTAAAAAGATAGTAAAAAAGAAGAAACATTCTAAAAGTTTTTGTGACAGCAAGAATGGTAAAAGTTATGTAAGCCATTCTTTGTTTAGTTCTTTAAAGTCACATAATGCAGATATCAATAATGAAAGAGAATAAATATTTTTTGTTTGTTTTTATATATAGTTTGTTTTTAATATATATATATGTGTTAGTTGTTTTTTTATTGTTTATAAAATTCAATTTTAGTCTTTAATGTTTATTAAAAGTTTATTAAAAATGTTCATATATAATTTTTATATTTATTTATATATTAAATTATTGTTTATTATTATTATTATAATTTCAGTTAATAAGTTTTGAATATACTATATTTTTTGTAATAAAAGAATTTAGTAGGTGTCTTTTTTCAGTAAGTATTAATATGTGATTTTATTTATAAACTCATGTTAGAGTAGTATAAAGTTAATCATGACTAAATACTAATGTACATAAGTCAAGCACAACTTGATCTAATATTAGTTCCTGTAAAAAATTAAATATTAAAGAATATGCTAAGCATAAAGAAAATTGATGACAGCTAATTTTGAATAAAAAATATGAAACATAAAATAGAAAAGTTATTTGTGATAAATGTACAATACAATCTGTTAAGGGTTTTTCACAATAACTAATCTATAACTAATGTTTACAATTATGATTCTGTTATTTTTATATAGTTTATTATGCAATAAAAGATTGTACATTATAGTTGCTATGCAGCTACATTTTAGTATAAGGCAGTGTTTAGATATTCCAGATGCATTGAATAAATTCAATAGCTTAGTAGTAACCATGTTTCCTTAAAATATATAATTTCTTAAATAGTGTTATCTTTGCTATCTGCCAGAATGTCTATACTATATAAGTCAATTGTATTACTTTTTAGTTGTTGTAAGATAGTATTATTAATAAAATTCACTTCTGCATTTAATGAACAAAGAATAGCTTGATGAAGGCATGTAGCTGAGTTGTTTAGTACATGCATAGAGAAAGCAAAATTAATTATATTATTTAGATTATATGTTGTATTTAGCAAAGACAAAATAACATTTTTTCTAGTAATACCATTTCTGATATCATCTATGAGTTGTAAATATTCTGGGTTGTTTGCATCTCTAACTAGCTTTTGAAGATTATAAACTCTGAATCTATTTCAGATTAGAAATGATTTTATTGATTCGAATATTGTAATAATATGCCCTGCAGATAGTACTATAAAAGCAACTTGGTAAAAATCTCTTACACCAATAAAATTTTTCTATCAAATAGTAAGTTGCAGTTACAAAGTTTATAAAGTAGTATGTCTACTACTTCAATATCATCTTTTTGAGCTATTGGTAGTTCATCCTATAATATGGCAAATGATTCTTTAATAATTCAGCATGTTCACTATTAGTATTAATTTTACATTTACATATATTTTCATTATATTCTACTGAAATTTGAAATAATAAATGTATAGTATAGCCTCTATTATAATTAAGTGCTACTAATCCAGTTGTAGCACAAGAAAGAAATATTTTATATAAACTTCTTATTGCAGTATATATAGTGTTTACTTTAAGTTTTATTACAGTCTGCACATCTATTGATAAAAATTGTTAAAGGTTTATTTATATATATATAATTCATAATTTCTTGATAAATTTTTTTTTGTTCGAAATTTAGTTAATGTACTATTTTTTTTACTTTTCTTAACTAATGCATAGTAGTCATTTATTTGTTGTTTAATTTGTATTATTTTATTAAGATGACCATGTAGTTGAAGTAAATCATATTGTGTTATGTTATAATCATGTTCTTCTAAAAAGTTGATGATCCATACCAGTGCTTTATTTTCTTCTTGTTGTAAATTATTTTTTTTATTTATATAATCTTCTAATAGAATTCTGTAATAATCTTGCCATATAGCTTATGTGGTCATATTTTTTAATATAAAGTGACAAAAAGTAAATAAAGTTGTTCTAATGTACAATGATATGATACAGCTTTGGCAAAACATTGTTCATGTTCATTCATATCATCTAATAAATCTAGCCACATGCTGCATTTTTGAAAATAGAGTATAGTATTCTATTTATTTTTCTTAAATCCTCAAAAGATTATGCTGCATGATAATTTAAAAGCATACTAAGATAATATTTTTCTTCTCATATGGGCATATTATATTTATTCATATAATATGTATATAATTCTGTTTATAAAGTTTAACAATGCATTGATAACACCTTACTTGTTTTTTCTCCAAATAAGCATTTGGTAGAAATAATTGTTAGTTGGTTATATTTTCTGCATAATTGAAATAATATGATTCATTATATTTACAATATGTAAAATTATCAAATTTGGAGTTTGTTAGATGAAAAAAATATTGTTGTAATATAGAAAAATTGTTTTTATTATTTTTACATAAAATAATTTGTTCATCAGATAAATAAATTAGTAAGCATATTACAGATGATAACTATGAAGTTATTTTAAATTTAAAAATATACCAAACTGCTTTCATGGCAGAAAAATATCATGCATTAAAATAATCTTTTATTTCATCAATCATTTTATGTTCTAATTTACTATTTTCTTCTGTTTAAATTGTAATTTCTGCTTAATCTGGTCCTTTATATATATACTTGTATAGATAAGAAATTACATGTAATTTAAAAGCTACTTTGATATTTATAAGAGATTTAATTTTATTAAAAGATAAGCATTATATGATATGATATCAATGTTATTTCAGTATAATATTAATAATTAACATAACTTTGGTTATCAATTGTTGTATGTTCTTGGATTGATTTAGAGTAATTCTACTAATACTTGTTAGTTTTTTACATTTACCTTTAACTATATTTGGAAATTATAAACTGTTTAACTAAATTAAGAAGATGGCTTTGTCAAAAATTATCTCTCACAAACAGTTTAGCATAAATAACTTTATCAATATCTTAGGTTGAAATAGATTTGACTTGATTTAATTATTATGTATATATGTGATAAGCCACATTTTTGAAATTCAATTGCATGCATATAGTATATGATTTTACCAAAATACTTTTTATTAGTTCACATAAATGGAATAAATATTGTTTAAATATATGTACTACAATGTTAAATCGATTAGCATAATTTTGACTAACATAAAAATGGTCTTGTATTTCTTGCCAATTTGGATTTGTAGTAAATATAATAAAGAGTGTTGGCCAACCAAGTTTACTTACAATTGCAAAAGCATTTATTGTTTTATTATAAGACTATTTATATGAAAGTATATGTAATGCTAATAAGTAAATATTTTCAAGATGCAAATTTGCTTTATCTCTAAGTGATTTATCTTCTTTTTAATACTTTTTTTGAAATCTACCTTGATTTTTATATATAAACTGCAGGTATTCATTATCTGCTTAGCTAAACATATCTACTAAATATTTATTAAACAGTTACCCAAGTAAATAAAACCTAGTTTTAGTTATAAAACAGTAGTAATAATAATTAACCTATAAAATTTTTTGTGTTTTAGAGTTTTTACAGTCTATTTAATACATATGCCAACCTATTTCTTCATAAGAAAATAAGTGAATATTGTAATGTTTATAATTTTTATTAAGAATATTGATGTATTTAGGTTTGTTATCATTAATATGCCAAATTTGCACACATCATTCTTTAATTATAGCTGTTGAATGAACAATTGTGCATGTAGCAATTTTAGCATTAGTTGTTGGCTATTGAACTATTAATTGAGCTTATAAATAATTCATGTTTTATAGTTAATATAAACTTTGAATAAATGAATTGACTGCTAATAGTTTTTGTTTAATTAGATTAACTATGTTCTGATCTAGGCCATGTTGTATAACAACAAAATTTTATGCATTAGCATTATAGAAAAACTAGTTAATTGAATAACTCTTTGTGTTGGCAGAATAAATTTGATAATATGCATGACTATTAATAGTAAATGTATAAGAATGCAGCAAACTAATTATATTATCTGTATAGCCAATTGTTGTAAATAAAAAAAGTGAATTGTATTGATAACTAATATGACCAAAATTATTATTAAGGTTTAATATATAAAGACTTTGCAAAACAGGTGGTAAAGGTCATAATGGTAAAATAACATATTTTAATATTAAATTATAACAAAAGCTTTTTTGTTTTGATAGTAGAAGTTGTAACCCATATTCAAAACATAATCAGTTCTATCTTAGAGTGTAATCTTGTACATGATTACTATTAATCATGTTTGTTAACTTATTTTATTATAATTCACAAACATTATTACTATTATTTTAATTGTTAATTAATGGTAATAATTTATAAAGTTTTAGTAATAGTTAATATTACATAATTTTCAATTTTAAATAATAAATTTTGAAACTTTAGATTTTTGGTTGCAAGTATACTTGCTCATAATTATTTATTATAATTATCTTCAGTTTTCAGAATTAAATATAAAATAATTAAAGAAGTTATTATTAAATAAAAAACTGTAACTACTATTATAGTAATAATAACAATTAATATAAAGTAATATATTATATAATGTTTTCATAATCACATTTTTTTTTGTACCAAAATTAGTACTACATTTTTATAATTTTTTTTTCAAATAAAAATAACTATTATAATATTTTTCTCATAATGACAAAAAAATTTTTATCTTAATTAGTCATTATTATGATATAATTTCATGCTAGTATTGTTATAAAATTATAATAATTAATATAATTTATATATTTTTTACAATTTATATATTTTTCAAGAAATTTTTTTGTAAATACACAATTGATCTGATTTAATAATTCAGTAATTAAGAATAAACAACTAATTATCTCATAGAGTTATGCCTATCAAAGGTTTTGGTTATTTTATTATATTTTTTAATAACTATTGTAAATTAATATAAATATAAAATTCTATTGCCTTATCATTAATATTAAAAAAAAATAAAATAAATATTGCAGTTTTTAGATGCTATAATAAGAGCAAAAAGAATTACAGTAATTTCTGTTTTAAAAAAAACATAGGCAGAACTTGGTCTGTACTTGAAAAGTATATATAATATTGTTGTCCTATACTAAAATCTGTCCAATATCTATAGAACATTAATATATACCAATTTGTATAACTAAACTATTAATATAAAAGTGAAGTTTATATTGATTATACTTAGAGTTAGAAATTAGTTAAAGAGTATTAGTAGTATTACCAGTTTCAAAAACTGATAGAATAAGTGTTATAAATATATAAATTTTTTTTTTTAAATATTAATAGTGAGGCCATGTCTTTAAATTTATTAAAATTCAATTAAAGTTTTATAAACAAATGCTTGCTTTAAAATTGCATATGAAGAATAAAAATTCAGACATATAATCTGTAACCTAAACCTACAAGAGTAACCAAGACTCATCTAGATTTGGGTTTAGTAAGTAATAATATAAGAGAAAGAAACATGGTATTTAATTTATTGAATATTTCAAAGATCAATTTTAGTACTAATTTATAGTATTAAATAGAAGATGAAGATAGACTAGAAGGATGACTATGAGTTGAGTTAGTAGAAAGTGTAATTTGAGACTGTGCAAAATGTAAAATACAGTATAGAATTCATATTTGTTTATGTATTTGTTGGTTTAAATGAAGAAAAAGTTTAATAAAAAGAGTAATAAGAAATAGAAGAATTGTAGATAGTAGAAATAAGATCAATAGGAACTAAACTAGATAAAGTAGAAATAAGAGCAAATATATATGAAGAGTTGTGCAGTTTAAAACTGTTATATGTAAGAATTTTAGTATATAAATCAGAAACAAGATTGGCAAACATATCAAGAGTAGTTGTGTTTAAAATACTATTAAGAGAATTTAAGATTAAATAGTAAATTATTTGGGTTGATAGGCAGATAGCTTAATTAGGTGAAGAACTAGTATGAGTGCAATGATAATAGAAGAAAAAAAGTAAAGAGTTATGTTTATGAAGAGTATAAAGAACAGAAAGTTTATCTGTAAGGATTCTAACTCGAAAAGTTTTCAAAATAAATGATTAAAAACTGTAAGCAAAATTAGAAATTTTTTAATTTTTTTGATATAAAGCTATGTAGCTTTCCAGTTAATATCAAATACAATAGTAGACCATTGTTGAAAACAATGTAAAATGTTCAAAGTATTATAATGTGGACTTGGCATATAGTTCAAATAGAGTGTCAGATAGGAATCTTAATAGAAAATTCATTAATAAAAGGAGTGTAATTGAGGTTATAAGAATTATTAGTTAAGAATGTTAAGTAAAATAATATTTGATAATTATAAGCAAGTTGGTTAGTAAGATTGTTAAATGGATTATCTTGATGTATAACAATTTTGTAAAAAGTAAGCTGAATTTTATAAGACTTAATAAAGTTGATAAGTGTTTGTCAGATAAAGAAATATAGAGTATAAGTATAAGAAAGAATATATGCTAATTGGCAAATGTTATATTATTTGGAGATTACTAATTGTAAATTAGTAAATATGTGAACAAAGCAATGTTTAGAAGCAGTAATAATTGCTAAGAGAATAACAAGAATTTCAGTTTTAAAAGAGCATAGCCACAGTTTACCTTGTGTCTAAAATAAGTTAATAGTTGTAGAGTTATTAACTTGAACCCAATCTATGCCTATAGAGCACTGTAAAGTACCAAGATCAATAACAGAGGCATCAGTATAAAATAAAATAGATGATAGATTTTAATTTGAGTTGACAATAGTCTGAAGATTATTAAAAAGTTGACATATATAAAAATAAGAGATAATTGTAGTAAATTAATTGTGATTAAAGAAAAAGATAAAATTTGTAAAGGATGTCAAAAGACAACAGAGTATACAATATTAAGAAAGTTTGCATGAAGGTTAAGAGTTTTGTTGGAATTAATGTGGCAAAGTAGCTTAGTAGCCAAATTGTTAGAAATAAGAATAGTATATTTGTTAGCAATTGTATTTGAATTAAGTGGCATTCAGTATATAATGTAGTAGTAGAGGGAGAAGTAAAATAAAGATTAAAGAACTGAAACTAGAATGAACAGTACTAGTGATTGATGAAAATAAGGCCAGTAGGTGTATTATACCTTCTGGTCTTGCTAATAATTATTTGGTTATCAAGAGTATTAAGTAGCCAAAGTTTAGTATTAAAGGTAAAGTAGTTAGTAGAGTAGCAAAAGTAATTTATGAAAGGTAGATTATAATAATTATATAGAGTGTGTTAATAAAAGTAACTTGTAGTAATGTTCTCAAGGGTAGTAAACCATTGTAATATAACACTTATTGGAATTTTGCTAAGTTTGGATAAAATATGTTGCCAGTATAGTAGACATGAATTATTATGAATAGTAAGTTGATCCAAAAAAAAAGTTTATAATATCTGAGTTGTTTTTTGAAAATAGAATATTTTAAATAAGAAGAAAGAAGAGATTCAAGAAATATATTTCTATCATTTAAGGTATATAGAATATTGTAGTTGAAAAAGTTTAGCTTATGTGTTTAATAAATTGTATTATTTTGAAGTTTATAGTTAAGCAATTGAGTCTATTAATGATTGGCTTAGAATGAAGGAAAATATTAGTAGAAGAACAGAGGTTGTTTTGGAGTTATTAAATTTATATACAAGTAGATATAACTAGTAGGTCAGAATTGTTAAGTTATTTGAGAAAATTAAAAATATTGTATTGTAGTTGAATATCTTAGATATATTTAATATTGTAAATTTAAGGATATAATAGAGTACTGGATGGTATTATATAGCAAAGTTTAGTTTTAAGCTTAACAAGACCAATGTGTTAGATAAAATTTTGTTGCAAGAAGATTAATTAATAACAATATTGTATATGCAATATTTGATAGTAGGGATGATAACTGTATTAATAATATAGCAGACATGTAAATTAGTTATGTGTTTTGTTTTTGCAATTTGAATAAGTTGAGAGAATTCAGAAATAATTAATTTTGTTTATTTAGATTACCTATTATCTAAAGTAAACAAGCAACCTAAAAATTTAAAAGGTTGTTTAAAAGAATAAAGTAGAAATATATAGTTATTATAAGAGATAGGAGCATAGTAGAATAAAGAGTTATTAGTAACTAGAATAGATTTTGAGAAATTAACTTGGATGTTAGCTATAGTATAAATAATTCAGCTATAGATAATATATAAGATAACTCAGTTTGTGAGAAAGCAACCCAAAAAGTATTATCTATATATGCTAGAAAAAAGCATTGTTTTTGTAATAAATTAGATGTTTGAAGTTTTAGATTAGTGGTTCAAGTAAATTATAGAGTATATCCAGGTACTTTTGAGTATATATATGAAATAAGTGGATTGTAATAGATATACTATAATAAAGATGTAATTGTTTTACCTTGATTAATACTATTGTGAACTGAGTAAGAGGAAGTAAGACCAAGATTGGTAATAACTTGGTTGTAACAATCAGTAAGAAGATCAATAAAAATGTTAATAATGGATAAGAAAAGTAAGAGATGGGAGAGTGAATATTTAAAAAAAACAAAGTTTACAGAATTATATGCTTTGCTTATATCTTGTGAGAGTAACTAAATGTCTTTGTAATTACAGATAACATTTTTAATGAGATTATTAAAAATATAAATAGAAATTAAAGTACTATTATTGAAGAGTGCAAAATAGTTAAAAGGTAAGAGAAAAGAGTTTAAGAAAAATACAAGTTTGTAAATGTGTTCAGTCAGACTGATAGGTCATATGAGGTTAAGGTCACTATTAAAGATATTGTGTTTAGGAATAAAATAAATTTTATTATATTTTCATTGTTTAGAAATTCTGTTATCAAGAAGACAATAATTAAAGAAAGCAGTAATAGTAGAAGTGTATTGAAAACTAATGTGTTTAAGCATTTCATAACTAATACCTGTAGAACTACAGACTTTGTTGTTAGGTAGTAAAAGAGTTTGAAGAAGTTCTTTACTAGTAATAGGAGAGTTAAGAAAATAATACTAAATTGAATTAATGTGAGAAAATGAATGATATTGTTGTTTTCAATAATTATTAAAGAGAGTTTATTAATAGGTCTAAGTGTAGTCCAATTATAAAAATAAAATTGAACATGTTGTTTAATAAGTGATAGATCAGTAATAAGTTGATTTGGCAGTTTTATATTTAAAATATAAACAAGTTGATGATAGTGATTGAAAATACTATTAATAGTCTAAGTAGGATTTGTTATAAAAGTAATACATCTTTTGTCAATGGCTTTATTAATTTTTATTGAAGTAAAAAAAAATTTTCAAAATGTTAGGCATGATAGAGTTGTTTTCAAATAAAGTGAGCATGTTGAAGTCATAGTTGAATATAGGAGAAGTTGGTGGAAATAAGTAGTTAAAGGTTACATTGTGATTGTTTATTAATTTGAAAATGGTTTAATTAATACTTAAGATGTTAGAAAATTAAATAAGTTTTTTAACAAGTTTAATAATATATCTGAGTTTTTTAAGAAAAAAATATAGTAGAGTACTATGAGGTGAATATTAATGATTGTAACTTTGTTTGCAAAAGATTTTGTTAGAAATTGTATGAGTAGTAATGTAGATTATAAAGCATTAAATTTTGTGCCAACTAGTTTTAATATTTTTATTAATAATACTGTTAATAGAAGTTTTATGTAATGAAAGTTGTTGAGTTAAAGTATCAGCAAAGGTGTTTCAGTCTTTTGTAGTCATTATTTTATAATTAAATATACAATGACTAATTCCAGTATGTTTTTATAAGATTTACTATAGGCATGTAAAAATGTTCAAGTAGAGATAAGAATCAAGTGGTTATTGAAATAGAGGTTTGAAGTTTTCAAGATGATAGAAAAAAGAAATTGTATATTAAATTGGTTAGTTCAGATGTAGTCGATGTGACTATTGTTAGTATTAGTAGATCAAATAAAGTATTGGTTGTTAACATAGGATTTAATATCATATATATTAGAATAATTAAGAAAATTGATAAGTTTATATTTTGAAGAGAAACTGTAATTATGATTCTGTGAATTAAAATTACCAAGGATAATAGAATAAAGGTGGAGTTGAAAGGCTTGTTGAATCCAGTTAATTACTATGTTTTGAGTTTGGTTACAAATAGCTATATTATAGATAAGAGATATACTAAGATAATATGAAGTTGACATTATTTTAAAAGAAAATTGTAAATGCAATAGCTCTTTCTGAATAAGTGTGAATATTATAAATATAAGGTTTAAGATAATTACAAATTATGATAGCTGTTCCTTTTACAAAATTAGAAGAGTTAGACTAGTAATAGGTAAAAAAGTTATTATTATAAAAGAAAAGATTAGTTTTGTTAGAAATTTTTGTTTTAATAATACTGGCAATAGATATGTTATTATTAAGACCATAATCTTGCCAGGCTTTTCTTTTTGTTGGATTATTAAAGCCTCTAATATTGTATATAGTAATAGTTAGGTTAAGATGGTGAGAACTTGAGTTAGAAGAGTGTAAAGAAGAGTTATAGTCAATAGAAGTTGAGTAATAGTTATTAAAGAAAGAGATAGATAAAATAGAAATAGAGCTAAAAGAGTTGGATCTGAGAAGAAGGTTATAGAACAGTGAAAGAAAATATGAAGCAATAATAATATAATCTGACAAAAGAATGTCATTAGAGAGATATATGAGAGTTTTATTATAAAATGAATTAACAGAAAATATGATACTAGATACAGTTTTGTTGTTATTATATTTGTTAATATGTTGAATTAAGGTTTAAATAGTTTGAGCATGAGAAAGAACTAGTAAATTGTAATAAATAAGGAATTTGTTAAAGCATATGTAAAGATCATAGAGGATTAAAAATATTATAAATGATCTTTCAAAATTGTCTTGTACAAAGTTGATCACTGTATGCTTAGTTTTCACAGCTGTGCAAGGTACTATAGTCTGCTTTGTATATTGGATCTGACTGTTATTAACATGACCTTATATATATGATATATAAATATTATTTGAGATAAAAGTTTGAATAGAATATCAAATAGTGATAAAGTAAAGTAAATCAAAATAGTTCACATTAAGGTTTAATTGTTTATTTTGTGTATTAAATTTTTCAAAAAATTTGGTAACAAGATTGATAGGAAGAAAAATAGTATATTTAAAAATAATAAGTTTAGAATTGAGATTATATCTAATGTATAGTTTAATAGTAATTGCAAGTATTAGATATTCTGAGTCATGTTTGGCTTAATATCATTATATCAATAAGTAATAAAAACATGACCTAATAGGGTTGGTTGTTTATATAATTATTTGGTTGTTAAGTGTAGTAATAAGCTATAGCTTAGAGTGTTTAGAAAAATATCTTGTAGTATAACTAAAGAAGTTGATTCTAAAAGTTAAAAATAATTATAAAGAGTTCAATAAAATGAATAGCTTGTTGTAAAATCCTTAAAAGTTGTGAACCATAATTGTTTTTTGTTTTTAAAAATTTTATAAATTCTGAAAAAAATATGTTTTCAGTCAAGAAGACATCAATTTTTATATATGATCAGTTGATCAAAAAAAAGTATATAATGCTGGCAAAGTTGTTTTTTAAAGTTAGAATATATATTTTTTTTTTTTTTTTTTTTTTTATAAGGTGAGGTTTTGCCTTTATTTTATTATAATTTGTATTAAGAATCCACAAGGGGAATCTTTGACCATAGGTCAAGTTTACAAATTGTTTACAAGAAT
>CAJVQA010006890.1:0-14394 GCA_910591915.1 Cetraspora pellucida | reverse complement strand
CAATTAGGACTTATTTGCACAATCCGTTGATTATCCTTCCAAGCAAGTACCCCACAAGTTGGGTGCGGAGATGTTGGCACTGCCTAATTAGGAGGTATGGGGATGTTGGTGCGGCCCTAGCCTAAAGGACTTACATATGCAATCTTTCCATAACCGTGACCTTCTGTAACAACCACTTGTTACACATAGTGCCTGTGCTCCATGATTGGGTCTCCTTCCGGGAATTCCTACTTCAGTCATATACTGTACTTGGACTTGACCACAAAGCTTCGTGTTCAATTACTGGCTCCATATTGGGTTACAGAGGCTAAAATCTTTTTTGATTTTTGCCTCCAGCCAGACTTGAACCATTGACCTTGACTGTGGGGGCATGGGAGCTTAACCGCTAAGCTATGGGACCCATACCTCATTATAAAAAGTTTTATTATTAACATCTTTCAATTTTTTATAAAAATTTTAATCGGACATGCAAATCATATGACAAATGATCTACATCAGACTCTATCCTTAAACAATCAATAAAATAGTATAAAAATATAAAGCTCTCATATTAGTATATGCATATAGATATAAACTAATTAATCGAATCATGGTTATTTATTCTTTGCTCTTTAAATATATATTAAGTTAAACTATCTTAAACGAATCAATTTATTATCAAGTATGCGTATTATAAAGTTATTATAAATATTGATATAAAATTAAAGACTTTATTAATGTATAAGTTTCAAGCATTTGATCTAAAGAATATTAAATGTTTATTAAAGTGAAAGCAAAAACAATAGTTTGAATAGTTTCAATAAATAGTTAGTGATATAAAATAGGTTGACTAGCTTGTATATTCATGATAATAAAAATAATCAGTTAGTGTTACTACTTAATATAATATGCTAGTACTATAGTAGAAGAAACATCAAAATAAAAAATATAATAATATTTGTATATTACATTATGATTATATTTTATGTTTCAATAATTACTTTTTGCATTTTATAACATTTTAATGACTACATTTATTTTGATGATTTACATTCTAATAATGATATTTTGCATAATTTTTAAATTTTTAATAATAAAGTAAATATAATGTTTACCTTATTTTTTTTTAATACATGAATACTATTGACATGCCTGCCACTTCAAAAAAAATAATATCAAAATCAAATAATAAAATTATACAAACCTTTATATCACATATTTCTTTGTCTTAAAATATTGAGTTACAAAAGATTACAATGATTAATCTTACTACTTTAGAATGTTCTTTGTCTTTAAATTATCATTATATTGTTGATTCATTTAAACTATTTCAAGTATTAAATTTTTTGAATGCATTTTCTAATTCATTTGAAGCAAAACTTCATGTAAATATCTGTACAGTTGATGATACTACAAAATGGTTTGATGAATTTTCCAATCTGCACAAGACTACTATGTGGGAAACACAGAGATGAATCATTAAAAGAGTTAAATACCTTCTTTCTAAATGATTCTATTGTATTTATAGTCATACAGTAAAGCTAAAGCAAGAACTAAAAGAAAAAAATAATGATAATACTAATGCAAAAAACAAAACTATAGATAATAAAAAAAATTAAATAGTTAACATATAAATATAGGCTACTAACTGTTTGGCAACACTTAGCATACAATTATGAATATGTTTGACTCATATTCTTATATAATTTCTTTAAAATTTCATTATAATCATCTTCTCACATCAGGCCATATAACAAGCTTTCATCTTATTTCTAATGAGACAAAAGAAGTATTTTTTAGGCTTTTTTATACTGGTCACAATTTCAGTAGTACTTATTATATGTATATAGAGAAGATACAGTTAAAGTATGATAATGATAAAACTATTCTTGCTGATAGAGCAATTTGTCTACATAAATACAATGTTTATTATCTTCATCAGAAATACCTTGACACTTTTATTAACATATGAAATAAAAAAAAAATGGTTAGTCGATTAGCAGAAGAAGTTAAAGAATTTAATTCTAATGGAAAAGGAAATGCTTTAATGCAACTATATATTGCATCTACAAATACTAACCCTGAGCAATTGCTTGTTTTAGTTATTGTAACAAATCTTATAAAACATTGTCATGCTTTGCAGCAAGCTGGCAAATTAGTTTACATAGACAGTATAGCAGGCCTTAATATATTTAACACCCCAATGACAATCCTTTCAACAAGCACATCTATCAGTAGCTTGTCTCTTGCAATAATACTTACTTCTGATAAAATGACTAATACTTTTACAAAAGCCTTAGATATGCTAACATATGTTATGCCAATATCAGTTTTTAATGAACATGAGCCTGTAATTAGATCAAAAATTTTTATGACTGATAATTGTAAAGTAAAAAGAACAGCATTACATAATATATAGAATAAAGCAACATTATTACTATGTGTTTTTCACTTTTTACAAGCAGTATAGAAATAGTTATAGGATAGCAAGCATGGAATCAATAAAAATGATTATGTTGCCCTTATTGAATATTTGAAAAAGATAGTTTTTGTAAAAACTGAAACTAGGCTTGAAGATACACATATTATGTTTATATTAAGTCAAGTGTATTTAAAATATTCACGTTTTTAAAAACATTTTGAAGTCATGTAGGAGCAATGTAAGAAATAGGCTATTGCATATCGCCAACACTTATCTGTTTGAAATAATCATACAAATAATTTCTTAGAGGCTGGAATTTGAGTAATTAAAGATGCTATATTTGGTCAAATACAAGTATACAATATAGTACAAATTTTTTACTTTATAATTAATACAATAGACCTCTATTATATATGAAATTGCTAGCAGTTGCTCATAATAAACTTGACAATTTTATTGCACATCGGTTTCAACTTTTAGGTTGGCAAATTGGATCACTAGATGATATTAAAGTTATAAATTATGAATCAATGATATATAAGTATTGAAGTAGCAAAAATCCTGATATATGGTATTTTGTAGATATGTGGCTTGGAATGTGTAAATGTGATCCAACAGGGGTTTCATGCAAACATCAATTCTCTATAGCAATTCACTATTGTATATGTGGATTAAATTAGTTACCCACAATGTCTATAGTTGGTCAGTACAATTATGCTTACTTAGCATTAGGAGAAAAATGTAAAGAACTTAGCTTTTATGCAAATCTTCATCAAGCACAAATAGATAAAAAGTCCATAGTTAAATTTACAATGTTAACATGTAATACTTTAATTAAAAATGCAAATTGTAATTTTAATAATTATGACAAAGAAAATATGCTTCCTGGGTCTTCAGCTATGTTATTTTTTCAATTTTTAAATAATGAAGCTACTGATATTAATAGTGGTGATAAGAGTGCCAATGAATCTAGTATTAATGAATCTAGCAATAATAGTAATGATAATGAAAATGATGAAAATCTCAATCAATTAACTGTAAATGAATTTCATTAGTTTTATAATAATATAGAAAACTATACAGCCTTATAGACATTTCACTACAACATACTTTAAACACTAAAACACTCAATACTACTTCAAATACTGTAGCCAATTTATATAACCAAATCAAGCTGTTGAGTAGTATGACTATTCACAGCATACCAGACTTATCTTTAATCTTTTCAACTCTAATAGGTTTAATACCAAATAAACTTATTGACATTATTGCAAATCTGTCATTCAAAAAAATTGCTACAACACTTGTTACCAAGTTTTATTTCATCTCAACTAACAAATTTATCATAAAATCTGGATTCTATATTGTATTTCAAGATCTATAACCCAAACTTCTGAATATAACACACCTTCAAATGCTGCCTCACTTTCATTACATTCTCTTTCACTCAATTCTATTAGGTCAAAAATAAACTCTTGGTATATTCAATGGATTAAATATCAAACTAATTCTTTATGCATAATTACTAATACTCAAATCTAGGTGAGTCTTGGCCACTCTAGTTGGTTTAGGTCACAGATAAATTAGTCTAAGCTTCTATTCTTTCTATAATATTTTAAAAGCAGAATTGTACTTTATATAAAATCTTAATTAAATATTCAATAAAGATAGAGACATAGCCTCACCATTAATATTAAAAAAAAAATAATAATAATATAAAAAATCTTATTAAAGAAAATGATTCTACATTTAACAAAGGTGTGTACAAGTTTATCAAAGCCTATAAAAAACACTGTTTGATACAAGATATTCATATCTGTCCAGCTATAGCTTTTTTTTCAAACTTGTGACTAGAAAAAGAATCAAGTAAATAGTAATAATCATCAGCATAGTGGTAAAAGGATTAAAGTTCAGGTTGCTTCAGTTGCTAAATGTAAAGAAACTGCAAGTAAAGGTTAAAAAAATTTATAAGAAAAGCCAAGAACAAGTTTACAAGAAACCACTCATGATATTAAGAAGTTAAATTATTATATTATACCTGCATAATTATAAAGACAGCAAACAAAACAAACACATAATCTAAGTAAGGCCTTGGAAGAAAATCAGCCAAATGGTGTTATATAAAATAATTAGTAAATGTATTTATTTTTTTTTTTAATCTTTTTGAAGATTCTTTTATAATAATTTGCAATTTTTTTAATGCATATATTTATGTGTGATAATCTTTTTTATAAGATAATCTCTGTAATTCTCTGAAATTAATGCTTATGATTAAGTGCATATATTAATACATAATGATAATAATATTGAAATTTTAATATACTATTATATGCTATATACAGTGGGTGGCAAAAGTAACACCTGAATTTCACTCAAAATGGAAATTTTTTTATTAATAAAATTTCTGCCCTATATACATAATATTTTTTTTTATATTTATTTAATATTTGAACGAATAACCCTTCACACTTGCTATTTCTTCAATTCTTCACTGTACTGACTCTACAAGAGTCCAAAGAACTGACACATCCAAGTTTGACCATGCCTCTTTAATTGCTATTTTGAGCTCATCTGCATCTTTTGGAAAGTTCTTTCGATTTTAAATATTATTTTTTACAATCTTCCAAAGGTTCTTAATCAGGTTTAGGTTAGGGAATCATGCTGGCCAAGTCATATATTTAATGTTTTTTGAATCAAGCCATTTTGTTACCTTATGTATAGGGGCATTGTCATGCTAAAATATTAAATTTGACCCAACTAACGAACATATGGCAGCAACAAATGGTATGAGATTGTTCTCAAGAACCTTGGTGTAAATTATTTTGTTAATTTTTTGTTTGGAATACTTATAATCATCAAAAAAAACTATAGGACCTTTGATTTCATTAACAAAGCATGACCACACCATTACTGACACCCTACCATTCCTAAAATTTGGCACCAGACACTCATGTTTATACCTTTCATCTGCATAATGCCACACTCAAACCTAACAAGATTGTTTACCAACTTCTACACTCATTTCATCTGAAAAAATAACACGCCACCACTCATATGGGTTCTTATATAAATTTTTTTCACACCAATCTTTGCATCTATTTATGTTACTCACAGACAAAAAAGGTTTTATCACAGCAATGCAGGAATGTATCCCAAAGCTATGCAAGGCTCTAGTTACAATCCTCTTGCTGCATTGTAGGTTTAAATTCTTGATAATGCTACACAGGGGCTTGCGTCTCTCTTTCAATGCTTTTTTTAGTATGGCAGCCTTTTCTTCTTTTTTAAGAATGGAGGACGTCCAGAGCGAGGTAAGTTCTTGATATTATTTGTCTCCTTGTGCTTCTTTAAAAACCTTCTAACTGTTGTTAGGTCATGGCCAATTTTGAGGGCAACTTGCTCTGCACTCATATATTCAATAAAAGCAAGTATCAGGCTCTTTTCTTTGTCTGTCATCTGGGTGCATAACATATTATAAAAAAGTTTTTTTTTTTTTTACAGCTTGGTAGTTTTGATGTCAAAGAAGCAAAAAACAAAAAAAATTTGCCCCAAAATAGTCTTTTAGGGACAAATCAAATTCTTTTATTTGTGCATATGCATCAATTTACAAATTGGACATTACTTTTGCCACCTACTGTATATATTATAATTGAAATGCAATTAAAACTAAATTGATAATAAATATATTAACCTTGTTATTAAACTAGAAAGCTATTAATTTATAATTAATTAATCTATGCTACATATTTAATTTACTACTAATGCTAATCTTAATGCATTTATTTGTATAATATTAATACTAACATATTGCAATATATAAGTAATGTTAAGAAAACTCAGAATAAACTTCGATTATATCAGATATATAGAATTTTTTTTTTGCTGCATCATATTGCTGTGTTGTATATATATACAAACATATAGAATAAAAATTAATATGTATATTGAATGATTTTCTGCATGGATCTACATATATAACTAAAAACTGAGCACAGATTATAACAATGCATTGTTTAGCTATAGTAGTTTCATCATGACCTTCTAAAATAGTTCTTACTAGTTGAAAGTAAGAATAGTCTATTTCATTTTTTTTTATAATTAAATTCCTATAGAAAAATATATATTAAAATATTAATAAAAATTACAGAAAATATACAGAATGTATAAAATATTTATATAATAATAAGATTTATATACTGAATTATAAATAATTCTATTACTTTAATAAAAATTATCAAATTAATCATTAAACTCTCTCCAATAATCACTTGAACACAAAATTGATAAAAAAGAAAACAGATTTTCTGCATAACCAGCAATAAGAAAGATTACAAACAACACTAAAAAAAAGAGATAGCAACAAAAAGAGCACTAAATAGGCTTAGTAATAGGAAGTACTGCAGACACCAGCAAAACAATTGTAGAGGAAAACTCAAGTTTCTTTGAAAAATTTAGCAAATAAACAGAAATTGTAGGAATTGCTATTAACTCTGTATATTGATCTGTTTACATTATACAAGTAATATGTAACAGATTAGGCAAAACAGATATATATAGAATAGTAAAACAAATAGTATAAACAAAACATCAATAGAACAACAGGTAATCAGAATATAACAAAATTATGTAATAGAACATTCTAAAAAATAAGCTGCAAAATAAACAAAAGCATATTACAAAAATATAGAAAAGTCTACAAACCATTTTTATAAAAAGAGCATACTGGAGCAATAAATAGTATACATAACAAAGTTTTGTTAATAAGGTAGTCAAAACATATGCAGTACCAGATAGAGAAGACAGAATCGTAGCAATGTTAACAGAGTAAAATCTATATAAGGTAGCTCTTTTACAATTAACAAAAAAAAATTAAGAAGGGCTAAAAAGAAACAACCTGAAAAGAAGCTAAACATGACTATAAAAAGTTAAGATGCAGAAAAGAAACAAACTCAACATGATTACAATAAAAAACAACAAAAAATAGAAAATACAAATCAAAAAGAAAGCATTGAACAGAAACAAAAAAATAAGAGAACTGCAAAAAAAAAATTTAAAAATATAAAAAGACAACAAAAGAAAGCTAATATAATGCAAAAAGAAAAAGAAATAGAGATAAGTACAGAAGTTAATAACAAAGTTCTATTGAGATCCTTTACTCAGAAACAAAAAGTTAAAAAACAAGAAAGAATAATCAAACAAGAAGATATAGAAATAAATGACAAGCAGTTAAGACAAAACACACTAAAAGAAAAAAGAGAAAAACAGAAAACAAGAAAACAAGAAACAAAGAAAAAAATTGACATTGTAAAAATAGCATTAGAACAAAATATATAGGCACCAAGCAGAAGAAATTGTGATTAAAACAACAGCCTAATCACCAATATACCAGCATACAATGTTCTTGGAGAAACAGAAGAAGAGTATATAAAGTTTATTAGATAGTCTTTAAAAATAATACATATATAAAAGACATCAATGAAGTTTTCAAAAAAGAATATCTTTGGATAAAAGTAATCATTGACTGTAATTATAGCAGAGATGAAGCTATATAAAGAATTAGCAGAAAAGAGAATGATTGGTATAAGATAATACCAAAAGATGAAGAAAAGAAAAAAAAAAAAATCAAAAAATATGGGAAAAAACAATAAGATAAAAGAAAACATATACTAAGTTTTAGAAAAGAGAAGATCAAAGAGTGCATTAACAGAGAAAAACCAAACAATGATAAATATAAAGAAGAGAAAAGACTCATCAGTAATATAACTTACCTAACAATTTGGAACCTAGTAGCTAATATAAACAAAAGAGAAGTAGAATATATTTGTAGAAGAATCAAAGATGTGCAGCTAATATACATCAAAAGGTTCAAGTACAAGGCTTTAGCAGTAATACAAACACAATGCATAAAAGAAGAAGATATTCTATGATCATTGTCAGCAGACAATAATAAGTTGATAAAAGTAACAAGAGGAAGAGAAGACTATGAAGCAAGAGAAGGACAAAGAAAACATACAGCCAAACTAACAGAGCTACCTGAAAATGCTTTAGAAGTCTTATTATTATGATGCTTGAGAAGTAAAGAAGCAAAGTCAGTATACATCCCATCAAACTGAAATGAAACCAAAGAAGAA
Organism: Cetraspora pellucida; assembly: GCA_910591915.1. NCBI lineage: Eukaryota > Fungi > Glomeromycota > Glomeromycetes > Diversisporales > Gigasporaceae > Cetraspora > Cetraspora pellucida. Next base: position 5,865 of record CAJVQA010006890.1, on the reverse strand, counting down.
CAGCATTGATTATGTTCACAACAGAGGAAGATATGAAGCAGTACAATTAAAATTAATCATGTACAACAATTTTCAAATATACTAGATTAATGAAAGAAAGAGAAAACCAAAAAGAAGAGAAAATTTTAAAGATAGAAGAGAAAAAAGCTGGGATAGATTAAGTCAAATTTCTGATATAGAAGAAGATGAAAGTAGAGAAAGAAATCAATAGAACAAAACATATATAAACAGGAAAGATGATTGAAAAAACCTGAAACCAAAAGTTCAAATAATAGAAGAAAGATGTAATAGCCTAAGACATAACATTAAAAACTAAAGAAAATATAGAAGCATAGATAATAAGAAAGAAGAAAGCCAAGAGAAAAGAGAAAAAAAAGATAAGATGCATCAGCAAGAAAAAAATACACATATAGAAGATATGCTAGGCCAAATCTTAGAAAGACTAGAAAAATTAAAGAAAGTAAGTAACTCAATAAGGATAGCCAATCATTTCTAAAGGCATCTTAGTTAAATTTATGAATATGAATGAAGAGATAAAAGAGTTCTTACAAGATAAAAGAAGAAGTTTTGAAAACAAAAAAAAAAAATATCCTTATTCAAAAAAAGAAAAAAGTAGGAAAAGAAAGAAAAAAAAAAAAAAAAAAACAGCAAAAACAGTACAAGAACAACTAAAAAAGATAAAAAAAAGGAAAAAAGAAGATTAAAATAGCATGTTACAATATTAATGAACTTAAAACCAAAGAATGGAAACTCTATAATCTGCTAAGCTAAGCAGAAAAAGAAGAAATCACAATATTAGATATTACAAAAACAAATTTTACAGAAAGAGAAGAGAGATTCTTAATGCAGATAGTAAATAGAAAATACTATATATAGGATTTTGGTCAAATGCAACAAAAGACAAAAAAAAGGAATTAGGTATAGGCATTATGATTAATAAACAATAGAAAAAGCATATAAATGCAGTCAAAAAAGATAAACAAGTATATAATGGAGCTTATACTATACTTTAAGCAATTGAAGTTAGTAGTTTTAGGAGTTTATATACTACCAAGTGACTAAACAATAGAAAAAAGCATTCAACAAAAAATAATAGAAATAGTTATCAAAAAAAAGAGACAGACACAAATAGTTATTTGAGGGTGATTTTAACCACATAGTGAATAATGTATTGAACAGACAACATCTATAAGCAGCAAACTTCAAGAGATTGCCAATCTTTAATTAAATGTAAAAGCAGAATTTTAGCAATAGTTACAGAGATATGCATCTAACAAGTCAAGAATTTATATAGTCAAATGGAGAGATAGCAACAAGAATTGACTACATATAGATATCAAAGGAACTGGCCTCAGGTTTACAGAAGGCAGAAATTGAAGATGCAAAGAGAATTACTGAAAGTGATCATAAAATAGTAAAAACAGAAATATAGATTAAATACATAATAACAAAAAATAACAAAGCTGAAATCAAAAGAAAAAGACAATCAAGAACAGTATATCTATATGACCAAACAAAAAAAGAGAACTGGGAAAAGTATATACAAGAGCTGCAAAAACAGTTAGAAGTCAAAAAAGTGCTAAAGAACATTCAAAAAAGAGAAAGAAATAATATAAACAGCATCTGGGATGTATTAAAAGAGGCAATCATTACAGCAGCTAGTAAGTATCTGCTTAAGAAAAAGATATACAATATACTGACAAATAGAAGAAACAATCAAAAGAAGCAATACCAAGAAGAGAACATTGTAGAGCTGCAAAGATTGATTAAATATACAAGAACAAGAGAAGGTCAGAAAGTAACAAAAGAAGAAATACTAAAATAAATAAGAAACTACAAATAATACAGGAGGTACTATAGGTTATCGAATGGTTTGTTTGTGCTGCAATAAGAAATTTTCTCACATATTAATTGTCAAAAATTTACCCCATATTAGAATGCACAAGATAATCTTATTCTATTTATATTAAAGAAAAAACCTGATTATGTATATTTTATTCAAACTCTAAATTAACAGATCATCAATTATTAAAAAATAGTTTTACAGATTAATAAAAAAAAAACCAGCTTTAATACAAGTTTAAAAATAATACTATCAGAATGAGATCAATTTTGTGAACATAAATAATAATAATTTTTTGTTGGTTTAGTTATAAATAAAGTTCCAATAACTATTAATTTAAAATTTTGTCTAATAACTTCATTACTAAATTATAGCTCTATTTTTGAAATTAGGTAAACATTTAAGGTTACATTAATATTAAAATTTCATGAAGAATATTTTTTATTAATATGCAGTAAGGTATTATATAGGGCAAATTTTAAGTTATAACCATTTTTCAGAACATTGAAATTTAATATTCAATATTAGTTTGTCTATTCATATTAATATCAGCAAATTTCAAATACTATTCAAGTTCCTTTTTTTCATCCTTGCTTGTGCCTATGCATTTCTGTAACAGAATCTATTACTAACTTGTCTATCTGAATTGCTATTTTAGTAGTATTTACTATTAGGTGAAAATTTAACATATGATCTAAAAAAAAACCATTGTAAGTAAGCATATAATATATCAACTAGTTTTATACATTAAAAACAATAATGTTTTATCAATTTATACTAAAGAGTTATTACTATCCACTAATGTTTTTAGACATTGACCCGTTGCAGTGTTCCAAATACAATTATATAAATCTAAAGCTCAGATTAATATAACATAGAACACATATATCATTATTGTACTAAACTTTCTTATATTAGACCATCATAACTATATGATACAATCATTGTTCTGTCTCAATTGTTAAAACTGAGTTGGAATAAGCACTATCATGTAAATTAATTAATGTTAATAATTACTTAGTACATAATATGATTTGTATAATTATATTATTTCTGAAATCTCAGATTCTTACACTTTAGTCAAAATAACCAGATATGATCAAACTAGATTGTGAACTGTAATTAGTGCAAAAGACGTAATTCAAATATCCTTTGAGAACTTTGACAGCTTCATTTTGTATTATATGCAATCAAGTTGAAAATGTAATATTATAAAAATTTATATAAACAGTAGTAAAGCTATTAATTACCTAATTTAAATACTTTTTTTTTAATCTTGGCTGTATTTATGCTGTTTTTATAGCAAAATTTAATATTAACTTGTCTAGCAAAATTCTTCTTTCAGCAAATTTTAAATATGCCTTTTTTTCAACCTTGATTGTATTTATACCATTTCTGTAAAAGAATCTAATAGAATTTAACATTAGCATATTTATTTAAATTGCCACTAACAGATTTCAAGTACTAGTAAATTTCCTTTGTTATACTTGTCTGTACCTATGCAAATTTCCTTTGTTATACTTGCCTATACTTATGCTATTTATGTGACAAAATTTAACATTAAAATGTTTATACGAATTCCTATTTTAGCAGCTTTCCAATATCAATTAAATGTTTTTTTTTTTATTTTGGCTATATGCTATTTCTGTAACAGAATCAAACATTAGTTGTCTATTTGAGTTGTCATCAGCAAATTTTAAATTTTTTTATACTTTCATATATCTATTCGAATTGCTGTCTTTAGTAGTTCTCATGCTTTGCATTTTTGTTATACCAGATTCTGAGAGAAGTCAAGAGAAAAGTCAAGAGAGAAGTCAAGAGGGCAGTACACAAGACAAATAAAATATTTAGTACTGTATAATAAATAATTGAAAGCTGATGATTGAATGCATATATTACACAAAAAGTAGTAAAAAAATATAAATTCTAAAGAATAAAAATAAAATAAATAAGCTTTATATTTTAATTATAGTATGTCAAAAGTTAATAATATAATAAGATCTTAATATTATAAATTGTAAATACCTTTTTTATCTAATATATAAATTATAACTAAGATAATACGAATTAAGTGGTTTAAGAACAGATAACTAAAATATATTTATAAAAATTATTAGGACTAGTAGATAGATCGCATTTAGTTGTCATTGATTTTTATATAAGTTGAGCAAATAGAATACTTTGTGATCAATTTTTTTTTGTTTTCTTTTTAAATAGGCTAATATTTTGTATATATATAGCATAGCATTAGCAATTACAATACAATTCAGAAATCAATTGGCTTACCATCAGCACCATAATATGCTTTTACTCATCTAATCATACTATTAGATAACTTGTGATAACATTTAGGCAGAATCGAATACTAGGCAGCTTTAACTTTAATTTCGAAGTCCTCAATGCTTGTAGTTAAATCTGGAGAACTGCATAAATGTGTTTCAACCTCTTGCCAAAAGTTTTCTATCAGATTAAGATCTGGACTTTGAGCAGACCATTTTAATACAGAAATATTAGCATTTTTGAAAACATTCTTAGCTTTCCAATATTTGTGAAGGGTCACATTATCTTGCTGAAAGATACTTTATCAGAGAAAAATTCAGAACCAAAATTAGTTATGCACAAAAAAATTTTATATACAAAGTTAGTAATGTGCCATTTATATGATACTTATATTTTTTTAATATATAGTACATACAGTAGTACAGTATATACAGTAGTACAGTATATACAATACATATATATAGTAGGATTTTTTTTATACCATAAGTTCAGACTATTTTATAATTGTTTTTGGAATATTCAGGAACTTATAAATATTATAGAATTTTTTTTACTGTACTTTGTCCATTAGGTACTAATTGACATATAGCAGAAATAGCATGTCTTCTTATAAGTTTAGTATAAACTTTACTATTTATAGTACTACAGATAGGAACTATAGGTCCTAACTTATGCCATGAGAAACATTCTTAGAAAATAAGACTAGGACTATGTCCTACAATAGGAACAAGACATGATTCATCAAATTCTTCAGCTGAGGTATGCCAAACTTGTATATCGATATTATGACTTTGATCAAATTGTACAAAAAAAAATTCATTTGACCATACTACATTTTGCCACTTATGAGTTAACCAATTCAGATGTTCTTCTGCCTAGGCTTTTCATTCTAGTCTATTCTTAGTACTAATTAATGGCTTATGACATGCAATACATAATTTAAGACCATATTTTTTTAAAGCATAACGAATTGTAGAAATAAAAACTTTTTGGTTTTTTTCTTTTTTTCATAAATCTTGTATTTCTTTAAGGCTTAATCAATGGTGTTTGATATCTTGTGTAACTATTTTTCTAAGTTCTTTTAATGCAAATTCATTAAATATAGCTTTTGGACTAGGATGTTTTCTTGGCATAATAGATCCTGTTTGAGCATATCATTTCAAAGTATTATGCACAGTAGTTTTATTGCATTTGATATTTTTAGCAATAGTTGCCAAAGAATTTCTATATTTATAGCTGTAAAGAATTCCTCCATGTTGAAGGTAAGATTTTTTTTTTTTTTGTCATTAAGCTACAAGATCTTAAAAGTTAAATTTAGACAAATTATCTTTTTTATATATAGAAACTTTGGTTAATATAGTAAGTTTAATTTAGTTTATTATATTTTTAATAAACTTAATAGTCAATATATAATAATAACTGCATTAAGGTTATTTTAACTCAGATTAAATTAAAATTTCATTTTTATTAAATTTTATTATTATTTTTTTTTAATTTATTACTTTTTTTTAATTTATTACTTTTTTTAATTTATTACTTTTTTTTTAATTTATTACTTTTTTTTAATTTATTACTTTTTTTTTATTTATTACTTTTTTTAATTTATTATTTATTTATTACATCTTTTTTAATTTATTACTTTTTTTTATTTATTACTTTTTTTTAATTTATTACCTATTTATTACATCTTTTTTAATTTATTACTTTTTTTTAATTTATTATTTTTTTAATTTATTACCTTT
>CAJVQA010006889.1:0-14395 GCA_910591915.1 Cetraspora pellucida | reverse complement strand
ATTTTGGTAACAATTGAATATAATACTGAAAAGTTTTATTAGTAATATATTTTTTTTTATATATAAAATTTTATTTGCTAGAAAAATTATATGACAAATGATTTATGTCACTCCTACTCTTAAAAATCTTATTACAGAACTTATAGATACAGAAGGCTTAATACAAAAAGAAGAACCTTTTATTACTTATTACTAAAATACAAAATATGATTTATAAGACTTAATTATATTTTTATTAATACTAATTATAATTATTGCTACAAATATATTACAATTCAATTTAAAACTTAGATCATTTGTTAATAAAATATGAGTTTTATTTAGTATCTATTTTTACTAAGACCAAACAATAAAGATTTGATAAAAACAATTGAAACAACTTGTTATTTAAGACAGAGATAATTAAAGAAGTTTAAAGTATTATTGATTTTTCTAAATAAGATCTATATAAATGTAAAATATAGTCAATTGCAAGAGTCTTTAGACCTTAATTTTTATCAAAAAAGAAAATTCAAAAACTTTAAAGAAAATTAACTAAAATTAACAATAAAATTGTTAAAGAAAAAAGGTTAGCAGAGCTACTCATAGCAAATAATAACATTAATACTTAACTACAAGATAAAATTTAAGATTTGTTTAACAAATAGCAAACTAAGTCAAATACAAAATAGATAGAAAAAAAAAAAATCAAGTAGGTTTTTTTTTTTAAGCAGTCATGCTAGTGCTTTATTAAGATTTTTAAAACTACTACTGTAATTATATAAATTTATCTAACAACTAAGCCTAATATTATCTAGCTCCCTAATGGCACCTAAGTGCAACCTGTCACATTACTTATAGCAAAAGTAAGCTGCTTGTCTAATTACTTAAAGTCTGTAATGAAAGGGTCTTCCTCCTTTCATAACAAGCTTGTTGATTGTTTTTTTAACTTCTTTTTTTATTCACTCTTTTTTTTCTTTTGTTTTCTTTTTTCTTTCTTTTGTTGCTTGCTGACTAGCCTTTTTTTTTCTTTTTTTTACTTAACTTTTCTTTTTCTTTTAGTTTTTTTTTCTATATATTGATCTTTTCACAGTGGATTCTCTAAACTTGTTTATAGAATATGTTTCATGTTGTTTCTGCTACTATGTTTATAAACTGTTTTCTTGTTTTTGTATTTAATATTTAAGATAATCTGTCTTGAGTTGTCTTTGTAATTAGGCCTTTGATCAGTACTTTTTTTATTTCTATTTCATCTCGCTCTGTTTGTTTAAAAAGTGCTATATATAATATATGAGATAGGACTTATGTTTTTTCTTCTTTTTTTAAACTTTTTCATGCTGTTGCAATAAATACTTTTTGTATTCTTTTTTATAAATTTGCTTGTCCTTTACACAATGCCAAATGTTCTTGTATATCTTTTATTCTGTTTTGGCAGACTTGGCATTTTGCTATTGTATATATATCTGGCCTTCTTTTATTAAGTTCTTTTAATATAAAAAGGTTGTTCAACATACATTTTATAAAAGCACTTCTTCTTGTACTGCTTCTTCTTATTAAACAGTATACTCCTTTAGATGACTTCAGTCTTCTTCAAAAGTATGTTCAATTATAAGTTGTTACTTCTGCTTCTGGTTCTATATTTTTGATTACTATTGTTTTTTTCTACTCTGCTTTAGTCTGGCATTTGTTACTATTTTACATAAAAGTCTTACTAGTATGTCTATTTGCTTGTTTTTCTACTCTAGGCAGTACTCTATCTCTTTGTGGCTAACTTTTTCTAAAAAAATTATTTTTCTACTTAATGTGCTCTTTTTCATAAGACTATCAGCTTTATCATTTCATTTATTTTTACTATGACTTTTCACTTTGACACACTTTATCTATATATTTTTTGTTCTAATTATATCTATTATTTTTAATACCCATAGTGCATTTTTTCTCTTAAGAACTTCATTTTTATTTATATATGCTAAGCCTTTACCAATATTCCTAATTGCTGTATTGCTATCTGTAAATATTTTTAATTTTTTTTGTTTTGGTATTGTTAAAATTGCTGCCCATATTGCTAGTACCTCAGCTATAGTAAATATAGGCCATTCTTTTACTTCTAATGCTATCTTCTCTTCTAACCAATTTTGTACTTTAACTATTTGTACCTAACCTATACTCATGTTTTTATTTATTGTTTCTTCTTTGTTTTTTTTATTTGCTGCACTGTTTGTATATATTGTGTATTTGTTTTTGTCTCTTAATATATTTCTTTTTAAGATCTCTACTAGCTCTTGACTAACATTCTCTCTCACTTTTTGTTTTCTAATTAATTATATTTCTAGACATTCTAACATTTTTAGTCCTATTAGCTTCTATTTATTTTTTTCAGTTTCTCTTTCTCATATATTCTATTAATTAGTTAGTAGCTGTCTTAATTATATTAATGGTTCTTTCTATTAGCATATTTGGATTTATGTTTATTTTGTTATTAATTCTTATCCAATATTGCCAGCTATTTTCTTCTGTTTTTTCATCTCTTAAACACCTATTGCATTTGTTGATTTTTGTTATTAAGTTACTTTCTATATTATGCATTTGGCAATGTTTTATTAGCAGCTTCTTCTTCTTCTTTTTGACTATTTTTCCTATTTGCCTATTTTCTGTTGTATTATGCATTATTCATTCTTTTTTCTTCTATCCTTTGACAGAATTCTCTACTTAATTTTTATTGTCTGCATGTTATATTTGCCTGTTTTGAATTGTTCTTTAACTTCTCTGCTTTCAATTCTATTAAGCACTTTTGTCTCTATTATTTTGAACCACTCTGCCTTTTTGCCTTTGCTTGACTGATTCTGATAGATCTTAAATTGTTGCTATGTTATTAGTCTTTTTTCTTTTGTATCGAGTAGTTGGTTTAGGTATATAAGTTCTGCTTCACTTATTTTGGGTCTGCTTTTTTTCCATAGTCATGGTTCTACTAATTTGATTATTCTGAAACTATAGCCATTTGTTGTTCATAGTTTGCTCTCTGTGTTTATATTTATTTCTAACTCTCTTGCTTTGACTATCATTAAGCAAGCTAGATTGTTTTTCTAATATGACTTATCTTCTGACAGTTTTTTTACTTTCTATATGTCTTTTATTAAACTTGCTTTTTGACAATTCTGCATTATTCTTAGTTTTGTTAGCTGCCCTAGTTTATCTTTTTTGTTTAGTCTTGCTATTAGGCCTTCTATTTGTTTTATTATTAGTTCTTGTTGCAAGGTTCTGCAACTACCAAGATCTTTGTATTCTATTATACAATTTTTTAATATTCTTAATAAGCCACTTTTTTGTTTTGCCAAGCATATTATTAGTTGGTGTATTTTATTTATTCTTTTTTCTAATATCTTTGTTAATTGCAACATGTAACTTAATTTTGGTATTATTATCATATTGTTTATATATGCTATTTGGCTCATCATCATTTTTTTATATTTAAGATCTCTTATTGTTTGGCTTATTATCTCTTTTGCTTTCTTTTTTACTAAGATTTCTTGCATTTTGTTGTTTAGCTAAATTCCTAATAAACTTATTATTTTGTTTCTTGGCTCTCCTGTTATCTTGCTTCTTCCAAAGTTTATTTCTCTTTCTTTTTTCTTAGCTTTCTCATTCATTATTATTAGTTTTGATTTTGATCTATTTATTTTAATGTCATTCATTTTAAAAAAGTCCTCTGCCATCTTTAGGATCTCTAGAATTGTTTCTTGCTTTTTGTAATTCATATTGTGTTATCTGCATATGTGATTGCTGCTTGGTGATAGCTTATAATATTGTTACAGTGTATTCCTTCTTTAAACTCTTGTTCTACTGTATAGCCTAACTTCTTATCTGTCTGTATCTTTTCTAATAGTGGGTCATAGAAAAGATGCCATATTAGTAATAATATTACTTCATCTTGATCTATTTTATTTCCTACTATTATTTTTTCTGTCAGACCATGTGCTGTGATTATTTTAAGCTATCTTTTATGAAAAGGTTTAATATATATTTAATCATTATCTTGGGTACTTTGATTCTTTGTAAGGCTAGCTTAAGACTTTTGAGTAAAACTAAGTTAAATGCTTTTTTTATATCTTGCAAGAGTATTTACATCTCTTTGTTCTTTTCTTTTGTCTCTTCCATTATCATGTTTAGAACATATACTCATTGTTCTATTAAGTTTCCTGATAGGCCTGCATAGTTTGGTCCTTTAAGTATTTCTCTCTTCATAAATATTTTGCTAAGTCTTTTCATTATTGACTTTGTTACAATCTTTCTAATTGTTTCAATTAAAGCTATTGAACAGATATTATTCAAACTGTATTTCTATTCTATGTCTTTTGATATTGAATATACTTGTACTATTTTTTATTTTATTGATATCTCTCCTATTTCTAAGCACAAATTTGCATAGGCTCTAAAAACCTCTTGAGTTTTTCTTCCTGCTTATTTGATTAAGGTATACTTATTCCTAATATTCCTAAAACTGTTTTTGTCTTGCATTCTCTAATTATTTCATTTATTTCTCTTCTTCAATTTTTTTTTCAATTTCCTTATACTATTCTTCTTTAATATAGTCTTGTGGTTTATAAATTTTTTTTCAGCTTTCTGACAACTCTTCTAATTTTGAATTTCTTTTCCTAAACTGCTTCTTATAGTATTCTATTATTGTTTTTTTAACCAGTTCTGCTTTTATTACTAGTCTAGTTTCTTCTTCTGTTTGTTCGATTATTCTGTCGAGTGTTATTTTTTTGTATGACTTGTTTAAAAAGCTAGCTATTATTTTTCTTTTGATTAGTTTTGATTATTTCACATCTTTTGTTTATGTTATCTTTTATTTGTATTCTTTGTTTTTGTTCTCATTCTTTTTTTCTTTTCTCTTGCAAGATTTTCTGCTAGCCTTTTATATCCTCTATTCAACAATCTAACTATTATCTTTAGAGTTTTGATAGTTTTGTACTAATTTTCTTGTTAAGCATCTTAAGGTTTTTATTTACTTTGCTTTTATCTGCTTCTGTCATTTCCTATTCTCTTTTTGTTTTTGCATACTTGACTAGTTTTTGAAGCTCTATGATGAGTTTTCCTTGCTATTGATCTTTTTGACTATGTCTTTTGTTTATTATCATATTGTAAACTTTCTTCTTTGATATATGTCTATTTGCTGCTATTATAATTGCCTTCTTTATTATATCTTATATTTCATTAATTTTTTATATATTTTCTTTCTCTTCTTGTTCTTCTCTTTGTATGTTTCTTAATGTTTCTCTTATCTTTAATCGCTTCTGTATTTCTTGCACATAATTCTTCTACTCTTTTTCTTTTATTTTATCATAGAGATATATTGTTCTTGATTGGCCCTTTCTTTTAACTTCTGTCTTGCTATTATTGCAATCATATGTCTTATCTATATTTTTGCTATTACCATCTTGTGATCACTTTTCATAATTTCTTCCATGTTCTTGATTTTTGCTTTTTGTAGATCTGAAACCAGTCCTTCTAATACTTATATATAGTTAATTCTTGTTGCTGTTTCTGAGTTTGACCATATGTATCTTTGTTTCATTGGATGCATTTCTCTGTATGTATTAAAGAAGTCTTGTCTTTTTATCTAACTAAATAATAATAATCTTTTATAGTTTGCAGCTTGTAGATTCTGCCTATCTAGAACATTGTTCACTGTGTAATTAAAGTTTTTCATAATCACTATTTGTGTTTGTTTATTCTTCTTTGTAATAATTTTAACTATTTTTTGTTAAATGTTTCTTTTTACTTCTTTGTCACTTGGCAGTATATAGACCCTTATTACTATTAATTCTATTTACTTAAAGTATAGTGTAATTTCTATTATATACTCATTTATCTTCTTGATCATGCCTACATGTTTTGCCTATTATTCTTCTATTAACACCCCTACACCTAATCTCTTTTTCTTGTCTTCTGTTGCACTACTCCAAAAACCAACATATTTTTTTGTTGTTTTGTGTAATAAAAACTTTTCTTCTCTTTTTGCAAAATTCATTTTAGTGATTTTTAGTATTGTAATTTCTTTTTTTTCTGCCTAGCTAAGCAGGTTTTTAAGTTTTCAACCTTTGGTTTTTAGTTCATTAATACTGTAGCATGCTATTTTTATCTCTTTTTTTCCTTCTTTCTATTTCTCTTTTAACTGGTTTTATAATACTTCTGTATTAATTGCTTTTTCTTTTTCTTTTCTGCATTTTTTTTCTTTTAGATAAGGAGTTAATATTTTTTCTTCAAAAACTTTTCTTTCTCTTTGCAGAAAATTTTTGACTTCCTTATTTGTTCTTGTTAATTCAATTACAGCATCTTTAGAAGCAATTTGGTTAGGCCTTCCATGCCCTTTCTTCAGCTATTTCTAATTTTTCTAGTCTTTTAGTATTTGGCCTAATATGTTTTTCATATTTGATGTCTGCTCTTGTGCCTTTCTTATATTTTTAATTTCTTTTCTTGGCCTTTTTTCTTTCTGATCTGTACTTGCTGAATTTTCTTTTCTATTTTTTTTGTTATAATAACTTTTATTTTCTTGTTTATTCCTTTTATTATTCAGTCTTGTGATATATTTATTCCTCTTTATATACTCTTCTGGATCTGTATACTCTTCTTCTAAATTAAGATCTTTCATTTCTTCTTTCTTTTGTATCTTATATACCTTGTTGCTACTTTTATAGAGTTGTTCATCTAATCTTTTTGGTTTGACTTCCCAGAACATCAAGACTCTATTGTACCAAACCTTTTTTCTAGTAGTTATATTCATATCTTTCTGACTTTTAAATGACACTACTACATAATTTTTCAGTCTTTTTTATTTGTTTGGTGGAATGTATACTGCTATTGCCTTTCTAGTTTTGAGTTCTCATAGTAGAATTAGTTTAGAAATTCCCTTTGGTATTTCTATCAGTCTTGCTATGAATTGATTTTCTTCTTCTTTCTTCTTCTCTTCTTTTTTACCTATTGTCATTCTTGCTAATTTTTTGTTTCTTAAGAGAATTACTCATAGAAATGCTTGTTTTTCTTCTCTCTTTATTTTTATTACTGCTGTTGTTCTATATGTACTTTTTCAGATTCTGTATTCTATTACTTTATCTATCTTTCTTACTAAGTACTTGATTTTATACTCTGTCATCTCCTTCAGCAGGTCCTATATTGTTAATGCTACTGTGTTTTCTTTATTTTCTTTGTCTATATCTTCTTTTTCTTGATCAAGTAAATTGTCTTCTGTTCTCTTAGCTTCTTTATTCTTCTTTTCTTCTGTCAGCTCATCTTTCTGCTTTAACTTCTTACCCTTTTTGATCTTCTCTTCCTATGATTCATCTGTATATAGAATTATTCTAAACCAATCATTATGTTTTCTTTGGATTTTGTTGATTGCTTCTTTTTTGCTATATTTGCAATTAAATGTGACAATAATTCAAGCATTACCTCTCTTAAACATTTCTTTGACCTCTTTAATATGTTTGTTGAATACTAACAATCTTTTAACAAATTTTGTTCTTTTTTTTTGTGAACTACCTAATACATTGTATGCTAATATTTTTGCTACATACATTCTTTCATTACTGCATTCTCTGTTTAAAGGTAACCAGATGCTTTGTTCTAATAGTTCTTTTATAGCATTATCTCTGCTTTTTCATTATTTAGTTTTATGAATTCTATTTTTTTTATCTCTCTTAGTTTTTTCTTGGTTTCTAATTGCTATAATAATGTCTTTATAGTCTTCTTGCATTATATTTGTCTTTAATGTTCTTATTTCTTCTTCTATATAGTTGTCTATTTTTGTTTCTTCAATCATCATGCTTGTTGTTTCTGTATTTGTAGCTTCTTTGCTTCTTCTTCTTTTTTGTCTCTCTTTTTCTTTTAGACTTGTATTTTGTTGTAGCTATTTTTTATTTATTATTATGTTTACTGCTTTTGTCTTTTGTCTCATTTTCTCTACATATGATTCTGGTGTATTGATTTTCTCTTTTGATACCATTTGAACCTTTTTGCTTCTCATACTTTGCACTGCTAATAGGTGCTAGTTTGTGCAGTTTATCTCTTCTGCCTATTTTTTTACACTTGTTAGGTCTCTCATGTTTACTTTAATTATTGCTTTGTATATTTTTCTTAGCATTACTGTTTCCATTAAATCTGTTTTCTATAGTGCTGCTGCTACTATATCTCTTATATTGAAATAGTTGTTTCTATTTGCTAGCTCTTGCTCTAATTTTTTGCTGCCTATGAGCTTTAGTTCTGCCTCTACTCTTTCATTTACCAATTTTAGTGTCATTGACTCTTCTGCTTTTGCTTATATCATCTGTGGCTGTGTTCTGTGCTGCTTTGTTTACAATCATATGCACTCTGTAATACTTATATATTTATTGTGTTTATATTTGTATATGCCTGTTTGTTTGTTTTTTTATGTACTCACATGTTATGAACAGATCTGCAATTTTAGGTCTCAGCTATTTCCCCAAAATTTTTGTTTTTCAAGATTCATTTAGCAAGTTTGTCTTTTCTTTACTTGCTTTTTGGCTTGCTTCTTCTACTGCTTTACTTGTTAGTTCTATTCTAAAGCTTTTTCTTTTTTGTTAAGTCTTTGAGTACAGTTTTAATAGTAGTTTTTCTGTTAGTCTTGATTTTTGTTTTGCAGATTTTGTGTTTTGGTGATTAGCAAAAAGAGTTGTGTTGTTAATAGCTAACTTAGACTTTTATATATTATATTAATAAACTTCAAACTCTTAAATATTTTATTCTATATTGCAAAATTAATTAAAAAATTTGAAAGCTAATTTATTTTTTCTTAATACTAAACAAATAAAACTTTTTTTTAAAACAATAAAAAAAATCTTTAATGCATCAAATATAAATAATAAAAAAGATTATAAAAAACATTATAATTACATATATATTAACTAATATATAAAATATAAGAATATTATAATTTATTGCTATAACAATAATATGCTATACTCTAAAAAACTAAATTAAAAATTGATTTTAATTTGATAATTATATAATCATATATAATACTATAATATTGTTATCTGGCTAAGTTATATAATATATAATATGGCTAATCAAATAAGAGTAATCTAGCTAGAAAAGTCAGAATCATCAGAAAGGACTAAAACATAAGAAAACTCTTTTTTGATTAAAGAAGTGAAGTAAGTAAAGTAGTCAATAAAGAAGAAAATACTAATATAGTTATAATTATAATGGTATATATAATCTTAAATAATATTAGTATAAAGCATAAAAATGTATATAGTAAATTATTTTTATAAATAAAGACTAAAAAGGCTCTAGAAAAGAGAAAGAAAAATACTTTACTTTATTAAAATAATAACTGGCTTCTTATATTATAATACATAAACATCTTCTTTACTACATTAACTAATCACTAATCTTTAATCATAAAATCTAATTCTTGCAATTGTCTATTCTATCTTAAATTATTGTTACTCTTCTGTCCAGCTGTTGTATTCTAAAGTATCAGAATCAGCTATGGTTGTATTGTTCTATTATTCTAAAGAACTAAGAATAGTAAGATTATATATGTCATTTAATTACCCAAAGTAGTAAGATAATTAATAATAGAGTTAGTAGAAAGTTTAAGAGAGAAGAACTCAAAACAAATAAAGAAGAAATACTTACCTATGAACCCAAACTACTGACCAAATCTAAATACCTCTTTTTAACTAAGCCAACCATAGGTTATGCAAAATTTTGGATTGTGAAGTAACTAACTTGCCATATCACCTGATTCCAATATGCTGAAATTACTATATCATATAAAATTGCATTATTCTAACTTACTTACTGATTACTCATATTTATAATTATTTTATTATTGTCAATGCAATATAATAAATAAGCATTACATTATTTTTGTTCTTTTAATTAAACTTTCTACAGCTTTTAATTTTTTTCTTTTTTGAATTAGAAAGTGAAACATGAATGAACCAATATTAGAATTAGGTTTAAAAAAAAAAGTAGAATAAAATTTTTCAAATGCTTTAGACAAGTATTTTTTTTTTTGATATTAAGGTGACCTCTTTGGTCTTTTGACTTTTATTAATCACTTATCAGTATTGTGGTTTAATGAACTACTACAGGAGAGTGTACAATTGGCTACATGTGTAACTTTTCTATATTACCTATTTAAGAAATTTACCTGAAGATTCTCTACTAATTGCTATACCTAATACCCCTGCTTGGATGTTCTACTTTAAATCCTCTGAACTTGTAATCTGTGTTAACATTACTGGATTATTCCAAATGTCCAGATCATCATCTCAACCTTAGGACTAATTTATCCTCAAGGTAAACCCCCTAGAGTCTTTTGTATCTATTTTTACAGCTAATCTAAGTATTGCTATAGCAGAACCAACATTTGTAGTCAAAGCTGATCATTAAACCACTATGCCCTTGTAGAGTTTACACAAACTTCAGCATCTACTTTATAGCATATCTGAAATACTTTAGTATATCTCTGTCAGTTCACCAAACTCCCAATTCAGATAGCCTAGTAGAACTTATAATTAGTCTATTGATATATCAGGTTGGCCTGATATCTTTTTCCTCCAGCTTGATCTAGTAGCCTAGTTGGTGGTACACACCACTTAGAGGTTTTTGCCCATCCAGCTACTTCAATTTTGGTATCTGTTTTATAAAGCTAGCCTTTACAGTAAGGCTGTTGAAGATCTGACTACCTCTTTATTTGGGTTTTCTCAAATAGACTTCTTGTTACCCAATTTTAACAGATTTACACAGCCATAAGGACTTATCTAGTGTTTGCACTGCCTAATTGCCAGTTTGCATTCTTTTGTATAACAACAACTTTGTCCCAAAGGACAATGTTATGTAACCTGTTACACAAATGCCCTATGATTTATCAGTCATACTAATATAATTGCTATTACAGGTATCCTAAATTAATCATTAGTAACAGTTGCTGTAATATAAATATTATATAGGTGATTATTCAAAATTTTCACTATCAATAGGATTTGAACACCCAACCTACCACTTGGAGGGTTGACAACCTAACCACTTCACTAGATTACCATACTCTTTTTAAGCAAGTATTTAATATGATATTATTCTATTATTGTTACTTTTAAGTTAATTTTCTAAATTAAACATATCTCAGAATTAGCACCTTCTACTAACAAACCAATTTTAAAATTAGTTTCAAAAAAAAAAGTAAAACAAGTTTTTTCAAATGCTTTAGGCAAGTATTTAACATGATGTTATTCTATTATTATTACTCTTTGCTAATTTTTTAAACATATCTTATATTATGTCTTTTATTGCAAATAAACATAATACTTTGCACATTAGAAGAACTTTTTCGAGTTGGGATTGTTGTAAATAATTTTTAAAAAAATGAGCTAAAAAACAAGGATTTTGTATAATTAAAGACCAGATGCATAGAGAAGAAAGCATAGTTTGATATCAGGCATTTATATATACATATAATCAGAATCATAATTCAAATTCGAAGTTTTTTATTCTAAAATTAATAATCTAGAGAACCTAGTATTTATTACCAAATTTACAGATAAACATAACCACAAATTAGATAGGTCAGCAATTGAATTTGAAGAATCAAAAAAATTTACAAACAAGATATTAGAAGACATTAAGTTTATAACAGTATTATGTAAGTTTGAAATGACTGCTTAAAGAAAATTTCTTGAAAATAAATATTCCTTACATCTTATTTATTCGAAAGACCTTTATGTTGCTATCAACAAATTTTATCTGATATATAAATCATTATCAAATAATGTGGTACAAGTTTTAAATTAGTTTAATATTCAAAAAGAGCATGATTCTTGATAGTTCATAGCATATAGATAAGATGTTGACAATGTGTTAATCTATTTGTTTTAGATGATATCAATGCAGATTAAGAACTGAATTCAGTATTCTAACTATATGCTTAATAATATAATTCACAAAACTAACAGATATAGTAAAGGGTGTAGTAACTTAGTGAAGTAGATAAGTTGTTATACTCCAAATAGTAGGTTGTAAGTTCAAAACCTACTGATAGCAAAATTTGGATAATCACTTATGTAATATATAGATGATATTATAGCAACAGCATTCTGTTAATCAGTTAGAATAGAATACCTGTAACTATGATCATATCAGCATAACTGGCAGGTCTGGAGCATCTGTGTAATCTGTTATACAAAGAAATGCAAACCAGTACTGAGCAGTGCAAATCTAAAATAAGTCCTCAGGCCATGTAAATCTGTAGAACTAGAAAGCTGAAGTCCACTTGGAAATTCCAAGCAGAGAGGTAATACAGATCTTCTATAGTACTATTGTAAAGGCTAGATCTAGGAAATAGATACCAATGTAAAGGATTTGAGTAGGCAAGAATATCAGATGAAGGGTACTACCAATCAGGCTGCTAGATTTCAAACTGAAGAAAAAGGATATTGGGTTGGCCTCAATATACTAAGAACAGGTCACAGTCCTTCTAGGCTATCCAGATTGTGAGTTTGGATTCAAAGCAAGGATATACTAAAAGTACTAAAGATATGCTATGAAGTCAGTACTGAGGTCTAAGTGAACTCTGCAAAGGTAGCCTATATTAGTGTTCTAAAAGTGGGTAGATAGTTAACAACAGGAGGCCCTCTGTGCCTTACTGGCAGGTGACATACTCTGAAATATGTAATGGCCTAGAAACCAGTACAAAAAGAGTAGGTACCATACTGCTCAGATGGTATACTGGTTAGGTATATATGAGGGGTTAGTTGGGGATTTCAATATGACAGAGCAGATGATCAGAGGGTTTAAATGAATAATCTCTTAGTAGGTTATAGGTATGGCATTTAGTATAGAACCTTAGAGTAAACTACTTAAATAGACAACCAAAAGTTGCACACATGACTAGCTGTACTCTCATCTCTGTAAAAATAGTTGTAATAGCTAATTCAATATAAAGTCAATAAAATATTACTACAAGTATGGCCTTTAACAAAAAAAAAAACAAATATAGTATGGCTTTAATATTGTTTGTTGGATTTAATAACAATCATTACAACATCTTGTTTGCTCAAAGCCTTTTAGCTAATAAAAGTTTTAAATTCCATATCTGGATATTTAATAAAATATTGAAAGCAATTAGTATACATCTGAGTTGGTAAAAAAATAAATTTAAATTAATTTGTTGTATTGTTAATTATCTTTTACTGTATTTTTGCAAAATAATGCATAGAAGCATTATTTTGAATTAAGCTTAACTCATATCAAAATTTAAAATTACACTCTTTCACATTATTTCACAAAAATCTAGTAATCAATAAATTAACTAATTAACAATTTTGATTATTGATTTAGGTATTATACTTACTAATGCTGATCTGGCAGTAGACTTAGCCATTCATCAAATCCTTTCTTTAACTTACTTAATTCAATTTTTTTTTTTTGATATTAAGATAATCTTTTTGGTTTTTTGACTTTTATTAATTACTTATCAGTATTGTGGTTTAATAAACCACTACAGGAAACTGTAGAATGGCTATATGAGTAACTTTTCTATATTACCTATTTAAGGAGTCTGCTCAAAAGTTCCCTACCAATTGCTGTATCTAACATCTCTGCTTGGATGTTTTACTTTAAACCCTTTGAACCTGTAATCTGTATTAATATCACTGGTTATCTCAGATATCCAGATCATCATCCTCAACCTTAGAACTAATTTATCCTTGAGATAAACTCTCCAGAATCTTCTGTACTTATTTTTACAGCTAACCTAGATATTGCTATAGCAAAACTAACACTTGCAATTAGGGCTAATTATTAAACTGCTATGCTTTTGTAGAATTTACTTAGACTCCAGTATCTACTTTACAGCATAACCCCAGTACTTTAGTATATCTCTGCCTTTTGTTCAGCCTTTTTACCAAACTTCTAATCCAAATAGCTCATATAGGACTATAACCAGTCTATCAGTATATTGGGTCAGCCTGATATTCTTTTTCTTTAGTTCATTTCAATAGTCTGGTTGGTGATACCTTCAAGACTTCCAACCCAGAGGTTCTTGCCTGTCTAGCTACTATGACTAGGTACTATGACCTTGGTATCTGTTTCACTGAGCTAGCCTTTACAGTAGGACCATTAAAGATCCAGCTACCTCTCTATTTAGGTCTTCCCAAATAAACTTCTTGTTACCCAATTTCAACAGATTTACACAGCCACAAGGACTTATCTAGTGTTTGCACTGCCTAATTTGTCAGTTTGCATTCCTCTGTATAATGTCATACTTACATAGATGTCCCATGATCTGCCAGTCATGCTGGTGCAACTGCTATTACAGGTATTCTAACCCAATCATTAGTAACAGTTGCCATAATACAAATATTATATAGGTGATTATCCAAATTTT
>CAJVQA010006888.1:0-14396 GCA_910591915.1 Cetraspora pellucida | reverse complement strand
GAGTGTTTAAATAGAGGATCTACAGGTAGGTTCTAGGTATAGCAACTAGTGTAGAACCTTCGGGCGGACTACTTAAAGTAGACAATGACTAAAGTTGTATGAATGGCTAGTTGTACACTCTTTTTGTAATTGCCTCTGTGTTTGTACATGTACAGATGCTGGTCAACTTATACTATCAGTAAAATCCTAGATCGCAAGTACTCACCTTAATATTTAAAAAAAAAAAAAAAATGTATTCAATATATAGAGGTATGGCAATTTAGTAAAGTGGATAGATTGTCAACTCCCAAGTGGCAGGTCTAGAGTTCAAATTCTAGTAATAATGAAAATTTGCAATTCTTTTTGTATTATAGTTAACTGTTTTCTATAATTGGTTAGGATTAGATACCAGTAACCTGTGTTATACTAGCATGACTAAAAGGTCTAGACACTTATACAATATTGTATAAAAAAATACAAACTGGTACCAGGTGATGTAAATCCAAGATAAGTTCTTAGGTTATATAAATTACAGAAACCAGGTAGAAAGATGAAAGCCTACTTAAAAGATCTAAGTAGAGAGATAACCTGAATTTTTGATGATATTACTATAAAGACTAGATCTATAAAATAAAGCTAGAACTTGTAAAACTAAGCAAATGTGTTGATCTTTGAGAAGGAACTAGATAAACTAATCAGGTTGCTAAAATTTTTAGATTTCAGAGAAAAAGTATATATGCTAGCAAACATATAAACCAGAGGTATGATTATGGCCTATCTTTCTAGGCTATCTGAAATAGCAGCTTGGTAAAACTTGAATTGAATACCAAAGTAGTAAAGATATATTGTGAAGTCGGTACTAGGATTGAAGTAAACTTTACAAAAGCATAGCAGTTTAATGATATACTCTAATTACTAGTATTGGTTTTAGTCATAGTAATACTGAGTTAGCTGTAAGAATGGAATACAGAAGATTCCGAAAGGTTTAGTACAAGGTCAAAGGTTTCAAAAAACTGCTTTAAAAACTTAGTGGTCATAGTGTATTTTTACAGGCATTAGCTAAGATTATTGATAGACAAAAGTAGGTAGATAAATATAAAAACTAAAGTAATTAAATAGAGAACCTACAAGCAGGTTCCAGGTATGGCAGCTAGTATAGAACCTTTGGGTAGACTACTTAAATTAAACAATGACTAAAGTTGTATGAATGGTTAATTGTATACTCTTTTTATAGTTGCTTTCTGTAATTGTAATGCAACCATTAGCCAAATATATTATTAATAAAATTCTGGATCGCAAGTACTCATCTTAATATTAAAAAAAAAATTTGTTTTTAATGTATAATATTTAATTTTTAAACTAAAATAAAGTTAAATATATATCTTAATTAGTATTATATTATCTAATAATTTAAATAGAAATAAGAATTTAACATCTTTACAATATTTTTTAAACTTATTTGTTACTATTAGTTTGATTTTTTTTCAAGTACTTTTACTAGTTCAAGAAGTATATATATTTAATATAAGCTTGATATCTTGCTAAAAGCTTTACTTGTATTAAAATATATTAATACTCTATATTGAAAAAGGTCTAATAAGTCTTAGTATAGACTTGAGTAAATTTAACTAAATATAAAAGATACTAATAATTAGAATAAAAGATAATATGCTAGTATATCATCTTTATAATTTAATAAATGAAAAGTAATTGCTTATTATATATATACTTGTTTAGACTAATTAGCTATAATTAAAATAACATAGTTAATTAAATAATTAATTAATAAAAAAATTTTATAAATTTTTTGTAAAATATAATATATAAATCTATTTTTTTAAGATTAAATTCAAAAAAATCATATTTTTTATTTTGTATTTTTTTTGGTTTTTTTTATATATAAAAATTATATTTGTAAAAAGTTGGATTTTCAAATTTTTGTTTAAAAACACCTTATAATAAAACTGTTTATTAAATGTTTTAAACATTTATCTTATATAATAGGTGTTTAAACAATTACAAATAATATTAAAATTAATTAAATTTGGATTATAAATTAATATACTATTTGGTGTGATTTATAAAATAGCATTTGAATTAATACTGTTTAATAACAAAATTATTATATGTGTTGTACTTAATATTAAACAAATATCTGAAATTTGTTTGTTATAAATATTATAATAATCATTAGTATTAAGAACTAATATATTGTTTTTTTTTAATTTTTAGATATAAAGCAGTGCAATGTAAATGATTATTAGTAATAATTATTTTTGTTTTATTCAGATATCTTTGTTAAATTGTTATGCTATAAGTACTATATAAAACATTCTTTAAAGAAACAGAAAAAAAAGAAATTGGGAACAAAAAAGCAGTAATAAAAAAACTCACAATATTAAAAATTAAAAAAGAGCATAAATAGTTGTTAAGCAAAAATACAATATAGAAGTATATAAATATAGTAACTAAAACAGCATAGAACATCTTTTATAACCAAGTATAAAAAATTTGATATGAAAGAATACAAAATAAAAAAAAGCTTTAACATAATAAATAAAATAAAAAAAATGATAGAATAAAAGAAAAATTAAAAAAATAAAAATAAAAAATAAAATATTAAAAGAAAATGAAAAAGAAAAGAAGATAAAAAAAATAAAATAAGTGAAAAATAAAGCATTAAAGATAATAGGCTTGTTACAAAAAAAAAACTCCCTTTTAGTATAGCTTTAAATAATTAGACAAGTAGTTTATCTTTAACTAAGATAGTATAACAAGTTATACTTAGATACTATTAGAGTAGCCAAATAATACCAAACTTATATATTGAGAAATTCTATATAATTATGCAT
Source organism: Cetraspora pellucida (assembly GCA_910591915.1). Lineage (NCBI taxonomy): Eukaryota > Fungi > Glomeromycota > Glomeromycetes > Diversisporales > Gigasporaceae > Cetraspora > Cetraspora pellucida. Next base: position 11,565 of record CAJVQA010006888.1, on the reverse strand, counting down.
ATATATAATTTTAAAATTTTTAATAAAATATTAGTATAACTGTTTAAAGTTAAAAAAAAAAATACTTAAATATACAAAAACTTTAAGATTACTTATTTAATATAGTACAAGATTAGAATATTTAAATAAATAATTTTTTAGTAAATTACAAGTGTAAATTTTAGTATAACATAGTATATAATAGCTTTTTTAATATTAAGATGAATAATTACAACTCAGGAGTTTATTAATAATCAGTCAGCATATAACTATTATGTATAACAGCTACAAAGACAATTATAAAAAGAGTGTACAACTAGCCACTCATACAACTTTAGTTATTGTCTATTTTAAGTAGTTCATTCAAAGGTTCTATACTAGTTATCATACCTAGAACCCATCTGTGAGTTATCTATTTAAACACTCTAGTTCCTATATTTACCCCTATCCTATTAACTGCAAGTTTATTGCAAATATACTATAATCACTAAGTCATGTTTAACTTTATACTAAGTCCACTGAAGTCTTCTGTATCCTATACTTATAGCTGACCTGGTACCACTCTGGCTTAGGTCATCACTTGCAGTCAGAGCTAATCATTAAACTACTATATCCTTATAAAGTTTACTAAGACTCCAATATCTTTCTTTTTTAACATCTTCTTACTCTAAACCTACAAGATTTCTCAGACTACTAATTCAAATGATTTGGTATGATATTCTAAGATCTTTTTTTTCAGTAATTTCTAGTAGCCTAGTTGATATGTGCTCCTCTATATATATATTGTTATCTGTTCTATTCTAGTTATTCTTTCTAAGGCTTTTGATGATCTGATAATACTGTTAAAAGTCTATACTACTTCTTTACTTATGATTTCTAAGTAAATTTCTATGCTCTGGTTTCTTAAAGTTATGTGCCCAGTAGTCTTATCATAGATTTGTACCAAAGTCTTATACAATACCAGTTATTTAATATTTCTTTATATATATATAATGTTATACTTTGCATAGATGCCTCAAGCTTCCATTTAAGATAATGCACCTAAGATTACAGATCTTTTTCTTTCATTCAACCAATTGACAAAACATAATTACTATAATACAAATATAATTATTCAAATTTCACTATCTATAAGATTTGAACACTAAATCTGCCACTTGAAGATTGACAACTTGTCTACTTCACTAGGTTGCTACACTTCTATAGTATATAATAGTATTAGTAATTATATATATTTATTTTTTTTTAGTATTAAGATAACCTCTTTGATCTTTTAATTTTTATTAATCACTTATTGATATTGTGGTTCAATAAACTACTACAGAAGAGTGTACAATTAGCTATACATATAACTTTTCTATATTATCTATTTAAGGAGTCTGCTCAAAAGTTTTTTACCAATTATCATATCTAACATTTCTGCTTGAGTGTTTTACTTTAAACCCTCTGAATCTGTAATTTGTATTAACTTACTGGATCATACTCAGATGCCCAGATTATTATCTTGAACTTAACTATTAAACTGCTATATCTTTGTAGAGATCACTTAGACCCTAGCATCTACTTCATAGCATAACCCCAATACTTTAGTATATCTCTGCCTTTTTACCAAACTTCTAATTCAGATAGCTTTGTAAAACTACAACCAGTCTATTAGTATATCAGATTGGTCCAATATTCTTTTTCTCTGGTTTATTCTGATAGTCTGGTTAGTAGTAACTTCAAGACTTTCAACCCAGAGGTTCTTGTCTATTCAGCTACTATGACTGAGTACTATAACCTTGGTATCCATTTCTTCAAGCTAGCTCTTACAGTAGGGCTGTCAAAGATCCAATTATCTCTTTACTTAGGTCTTTCCAAATAGACTTCTTGTTATTTAATTTCAATGAATTTATACAGTTACAAGAACTTATCTAGTATTTGCACTGCTCAGTTTGTCAGTTTGCATTCTTTTGTATAATACTATACTTATACAGATGCCTTATGACCTGCCAGTCATGCTAGTGCAACTACTATTACAGATATCCTAATCTAATTGTTAGTAACAGTTGTTATAATACAAATATTATATAGGTAATTATCCAAATTTTTGCTATTAATAGGATTTGAACATCAAACCTACCATTTAAGAAATTAACAACCTGACTATTTTACTAGGTTACCATACTCCCATTATATATATTTATTATTGTATTTTATATATATATATATAATTTTTTTTTTTTTTGTTAAAGACTATACTTTGTGACAATATTTTATTGACTTTTATTAGGTTAGTTATTACAACTATTTTAACAGAGATAAGAGTACAACTAGTCATGCATGCAACTTTTAATTGGTTATTTAAGTAGTTCACTCTAAGGTTCTACACTAGATGCTGTATCTATAACCTACTAGAAGATTATTTATTTAAACCTTTTGATCATCTGCTCTGTTATAATATAACTTCAACTAACCCTCTATATATACCTAACTAGTATACCATTTGAGCAATATGGTATCTACCCTTTTTGTACTAGTTTCTAGACCATTACACATTTTAGAGTATATTACTTGCCAGTAAGACACAAAAGGCTCTCTGTTGTTAACTATCTACTTACTGTTAGAACACTAACAAGAGCTACTCTTACAGAGTTTATCCAGACTCTGGCACTAACTTCATAGCATATCTTTAGTACTTTTAGTATACCTCTGCTTTGACCTTAGATTTCCAATTCAGATAACCTAGAAGGACTGTGATCTGTCTTTGGTAATTGAGATTAGTTCAATATTCTTTTCTTTTGGTCTAAAATTTGATAGCTTGGTTGATAGTACTCCTTATCTGAGGTTCTTGCCTATCTAATTTCTTCATATTGGTATCCATTTCCTAGGTCTAGCTTTTACAATAGTACCATCGAAAATTTATGTTACTTTACTGCTTAGAATTTTTAAATGAGCTCTGGCTTTCTAGTTTTATAAATTTATATAACTCAAAAACTTATTTTAGATTTGCACTGCCTGATATCAGTTTGTATTTTTTTGTATAACAGATTATACAGATGTCTTAGACCTGCCAGTTATGCTAGTATGACCATAATAACAGATATCCTATCTCAACTGATTAACAGAATGCTATCACCATAATACTGTTTATATATTATATAGGTGATTATCCAAATTTCACTATCAGTGGGTTTTGAACTTAATATACCACTTGAGGGGATGACAACTTATCTACTTCACTAAGTCACCACACCCTTATTTTATATATTATATTTATTATTAGTTATTAGTTATTTAATGTTACTATTATCTTACAAATTTCAAATACTTTTATATAAATTTTATATATTCTAGTACCAAATTAATGTACCAAATGTTGCAATACAAGAATCTTAATTATTTTTGACATGAACTTCAAATGTCTTTGTATAATTTCCAAATATTCTTGTACAAATCTCAAGTAAGTTTGTACAGATCTAAGTATTTAAACATAAGTCCTAAGTGTTTTAAATACAAATAATAAATAATATAAACAATATTTCTAGTTGTTTTTGCACAATTCCTACTATTTTAAGCATAGTATCATTTATTGTTGTTTGAACTTTTACTATTTCAAGTATAATAATATCTAATACTATTCAAATTTTTATTATTCTAAATATAATATCAAATAATATTGCTCAAATCTTACTAGGTAAAAAAATATATAAAGAATACTTTTCTTTTTTTTTTGCCAATTTTAAATTTCTACATTTTAACTCAGATATAATGACCTTTTAATTGTAAAGTATAATATTTCTTTTTTAGTATAATTTCTATAAACAAAATTGTCACTATATGTGTTATTAATAAAAAGTTAATCTATATACTGTTACTATCTTGAATTGTTTGCCTGCTACTATATAGTAAAATAAACTATTATATCTTTACTTTATATATATTTGTAATAGTCAATTATTGTACCAAGTGATCTTGTTACTTGGTTGTATTATACCAAAAAGACTGCAACTCTGTAACAGTATAAATAACTAATTGTACACTTATTCTTGTACAAATTATATGCATATATATATATATAATTAAAAACATAAATAAAAACAATAACTATCATTGTCTTCTTGATAACAGAATTCCTAAACAATAAAAACATACTAGAATTTATCTTATTTTTAAATGCAATACCTTTGCTAATGACTTTAACCTTATATGACTTATCAGTTTAATTGAATACATTTGCAAACTTTATACAAAAATTCTTACAAACTAACTTAGTTTTATAATTTTCTCAAATCCTATTCTCTTATCTTTTAATTATGTTACACTTCCTAATAATAGTACTTCAATTCTTATTTATAATTTTATTGAAGATGCTACCTGCAATCACAAAAGCATTTGGTTACTTTTACAAAATATGAGCAAAGCATATGATTTTGTAAACTTTGCTCTTTTTAAACATTTACTTTCTTATCTCTCACTTTCTTTATCTATTATTAATTATTAACATTCTTACTAATCTTTTTACTGATTATTACAACCAAGTTATTATCAATCTTGGTCTTATTTCCTTCTATCTAGTTCACAATGATATTGACCAAAATGAAACAATTACATCTTTATTATAGCATATTTACTATAACCTACTTATTTCATATATATACTTAAAAGTTTTTAGGTATACTCTACAATCTACTTGAACCACTAATCTAAAACTTCAAACAACTAATTTATTACAAAAACAATGCTTTGTTCTAGCATATATAGATAATACTCTTTGGGTTATTTTCTCACAAACTGAGTTATCTCATATATTATTTATAACTAAATTATTTTATACTATGACAAACATTTAAGTTATCTTTTAAAATCTATTCTGGTTACTAATAACTCTCTATCTCACTATATTTTTATCTTTTATAATAACTATCTACTTTCACTTTATTCTTTTAAACAAATCTTTAAATTTTTAGATTGCTGGTTTACTTTAGATAATAGATAATCTAAACAGACAAAATTAATTATCTTTGAATTCTTCTAACTTATCCAATTTACAAAAACAACATATATAACTAATTCATATGCCTATTACATTATCAATACAGTTATTATCCCTACTATCAAATACTGTTTATATAATATTATTATTAACCAACCTATTTGTAACAAAATTTTTATTCAACACATTGGTCTTGTTAAGCTCAAAGCTAAACTTTGCTATATAATACTATTCAGTACCCTATTACATTCTCAAATCTATAACATTAAACATATCTAAAACATTTAACTATAACATCATATTCTCAATCTTCTTAAATAACTTAATAATTCTGATTTACTAGGCACATCTACTTGTTTATGAATTCAACAATTTCAAAACAATCTCTGGTCTTTTACTAATATTTTTTTTCATTCTAAGCCAATTATTAATAGACCTAATTGATTAACTATAAACTTCAAAATAATATAATTTATTAAACATATAGCCTAATTTACAATATTCCATATACTCTAAACAATAAAACTATATCTCTTGAATTTTTTTTTTCTTATTCAAAATATTCTATTTTCAAAAACAACTTAAATATTATAAACTTCTTTTTTTGGACCAACTTACTATTCATAACAATTTATATCTACTGCACTGGCAACATATTTTATCCAGACTTAATAAAATTTCAAAAGGTGTTATATTATAATGGTTTACTATCTTTGAGAATATTACTACAAGTCACTTTTACCAATTTACCCTATATGATTATTATAATCTACCTTCTATAAATTACTTATACTACTCTACTAATTATTTTACTTCTAACACTAAACCTTGACTATTTACTGTTTTTAATAATCTAATACATCTACTGGCCTTATTCTTATTAACTACTGATACTGCTTATTCTAGTCTTAGTTCTTTAATCTTTATTCTATTTCTTTTTTTACTATCATATTATATATTAGATACTACCTTAATTTAAATACAATTGCTTACAAATATACTATTTTTATTTTTACTAACTTAGCTATTAAGCTACTTTATCACATCAATTTTAACAAAACTCTCATCTTGTATATAAACTTTTTTGATATTGTATACTGTTGCTCTTTGACATCTTTTATATATTTCATCTTTTCTTTTATTCACAATTAATTTACAACAACTACTTTTTATTTTTGAAATAGATTAATTTGTTAATAACTTTCAGATTATCACTAACTCAAATTACAATCTATTATCTATTTTATTTTATACTAATAGTTCTGTTATTAATTTTGATATTTCACAATGTTTTATAGACATAGGTTGAGTTCAAGTTGATAACTTTACAACTATTAACTCATTTCAGATACAAGTTAAACTGTAGTCATGCTTTTTAAAACTGAAATTCTTGTTATTTTCTAAATAATTATTATTGTTTCTAAACATTACTCTGTTTATATATTTACTAATTTACAATCAGTAATCTTCAAATATTATAATATTTGCCAATTAGTATCTATCTTTTCTTATACTTATATTCTATATTTCTTTATCTAACAAACGTTTATCAACTTTATTAAGTCTAATGAAATTCAACTTATTTTTCACAAAGTTACTGCATACTAATATGACTTATTTAATAACTTTGCTGATCAACTTACTCATAATTATCAAATATTACCTTATTTAATATTCTTAAATAATAATTCTTATAACCTTAACTATACTTCTTTTATTAATAAATTTCATATTGAAATTCCTATTCGATACTCTATTTGAACTATATGCCAAGTCTATATTATAACACTTTGAATATCTTAATATTATTTTCAACAATAGTTTACTATTACATCTGACATTAACTGAGAAACTACATGATTTTATATCAACAATAACTAAAAAATTTCTAATTTTGTTTATAATTTTTATTTATCTATTCTGAAAACTTTTTGAATTAAAATCCTTATAGATGAACTTTCTGTTAGTCATACTCTTTATAAACATAACTCTTCATTTCTTTTCTCCTATCATTAATGCAACCAAATCAGCTTTTCACCCTATTGAGTTATTTGCCCATTAATCCAAACAATTTATCACTTAATCTCTAATTCTCTTAATAGTATTTTAAATACAACTAATCTTAATATGTCTGCTAATCTTGTTTCTGATTTACATATTAAAATTCCCACACTTAATAGTTTTAAATTATATAACTCTTTATATATATTTTCTCTAATTCTATTTTATCTGGTTTAGTTTTTATCGATCTTATTTCTACTATTCACAATGCTTTTATTTCTTATTATACTGCTATTACTTTTTCTATTAATCTTCTTTTTCACTTAAACCAACAAATATACAAACAAATATGGATTTTATACTGTATTTCACATTTTGCACAATCTCAAACTATACTTTTTACTAACTTAACTTATAATCATTCTTCTAGTCTACTTTCATCTTCTATTTCAATACTACAAATTATTACTAAAATTGATTTTTAAACTATTTAATGAATTAAATACCATATTCCTCTCTTTTATATTATTACTTAATCTCAAATCTAGATAAGTCTTGAACACTTTTGTAGATTTAAATTGCAGATTATATATTTAAATCTTTATTCTTTAAATGTAATTTAAAAACAAACTTTTTTTTGTAAAAACTTCGATTGAATTTCAATTAAGTTAAAAGCATGGCCTTACTATTAATATTTTTTTTTAAAAAAAAAATAATAACTATTAACATTAGCCTTAGTAAAAGCAAAAAAAAAACACAATAAATATGATAGTTATTACAAACATCAACATTAATAAAAGCAAAATAAATAAATAAATAAAATAAAAATAATTTGTTAGAATGACAATTACAAAGAAACCCTTTCATTAATTTTGTATAAAAAATGATCTGTTGGAATAATATTATAAAAGATTGTTTATTTGTTTTTTGATGTTAAATAGATAAGAATTTGTCAAAATGACAGCCACAAAGAAATTTTGTTTTTACTTGTAAAAAGCGCTTGTATAACTGAAACGGGCATGTCAATCAAAAGGGTAAAGGTTTTTTTCAGATAAACTGTCTTGCCCTACCCTTTGTAATAAAAAATAGAACCAGAATTAGTAATTGATGAACCTAGTTGATCCTTTCGAATTCTGTATTAGTTATCAGGTATTGCATGAAAGCAGAAGGAACGGAATACTCATAGCTGCTTTTATTTGTATTGCCCATGTTCATGTCCATGCCTGAGATTTTGTGCTCATGCTTGACCACACCCATGCTTAGATTTTTGTTGAGCTCGACTAGTTACGATTTTGAAGATCCATAATTTGAAATCATAAAAAAAAAAAAATCTAGGTCACTATTTCTTGTTAGCTGAAATTACAAGTGCACTTAATCGGCTAAACGATTTCCACTAATTAAATTTTTTATTTCGAATAACTAAATTATCGTAACTCTGTATCAAATAATAAGTACACTTGATTAGTTAACTAATTAAAAATTACTTTTTGATCCATCCTGTCTGATTGATCAAAGCGAAGTTACAAATACTAGAGGCGTTAATTTAAATTAGGTGATGTTTATGATTTAATATATCGATATGCTGATTTAAAACGCCTACAAATACGTATTAGGTACGTACGTACGTATGTTTTTCAGCTGTTATATGGCATTCGTGGCTAAGTTTGCTTAGCCACATTAACTGGAGTGACATGACATATTGATACAATTTATTTTACACAAACTTTCAAACTATTACTATCGCTATCGTCTGGACTAGTATTCTGAATCAAATATTTGAATATATTTGATCAAATGCCATAAGGTTGTGCAAGGTATCAAAATTAACACTTTATGGAGATGAATGTTTTGTTTGATTCCATAAAATCATTCTATCGGATCACGTTAAAGGTGATCGAATGACATTACGTATTTAAGTCAAACAAAGTTCTTAAGATGTCTATAAAAGGTTATGAAATTTTTTGATTAACAATCAGCCCAGAATGTATATTACCGATATATATAAATAAATTTCTTTGGAATTTTCTATGAGAACCTTCCTATTTTTCCTTTGTTCTCGAGTAAGCTAAATGTATTGCAGATCTTGATTGGTCAAATAAATGTAAATAAGTGTGCTGATTTGCATATAAGAAAAACAACTATCGTATACTTTGTAATATTTTTTCTTTTTAAAATGGGAAAATCCAATAGTAAACTCAACGAAGACGAACTAAGGGAGTTACAAAAATGCACTCATTGTAAATATTTCGGGGGGGGTTTTATTTAAACAGTTTAATATTTATCTTTCGTATTGCTAGCTTACTTACTGTTTTGTATATTCTTCACAAAATAGTTAACAAAAGCGAACTTCAACAATGGTAAGAATCCTTAGAGATCTTGGTTTCAAGTTTTTTTTCCTGTAAGTTTCAAAGTAGTTTTACATTATTCACTTTCTCAACAAAAGGTATAAAGGATTTCTAAAAGATTGTCCTTCTGGTGAACTTGACAAACTCGAGTTTCAAAAAATATACAAACAATTTTTTCCTTTTGGTGATCCCTCCCGATTTGCCGAATATGTTTTTGATGTATTTGATGAAAATAAGAATGGAAAAATAGAATTCAAAGAGTTTATATGTGCCTTATCTATTACTTCTCGAGGCAAATTAGACGAAAAGTTACAATGTACGTTTTTTATATACTAATTTTATGATAGTGCACCTTTTAATTGACAATTTTTATTTATGTTCAAATAGGGGCGTTCCAACTTTATGACATAGACAATGATGGTTATATAACGTATGATGAAATGTATAAAATTGTAGATGCAATATACAAAATGGTCGGTAGTATGGTGAAACTGCCTCCGGATGAAGATACACCAGAGAAGCGTGTCAAGAAAATATTTAATTTGATGGATAAAGTATGTTAAAAAAATTACTTGCTATTCATTTACATTCACTTACACTGAATTATTAATTCATTATTTATTCAATTATTCGTATATTAGAATCAAGATGGTAAACTCAGTATAGAGGAATTTAGAGAAGGCTCAAAACAAGATCCTACAATCGTTCAAGCCTTAAGCTTGTACGATGGGTTGGTGTAAGACATTTCATTCCCTTATAGATTTTATTATTATTTTCCCAATTCCCACATAATATCGATATTTTTATGAATTATAACAATAAATTGAGTCTATCGAATCTTTTGGATAATAATGAAAGAACAATTATTGCATCATAAATCATCACATATTTTCATTTCATTTCCCATTCACAATGCTTTAAATCATATAATTAATGTATGCTTTCTATCAATTTTTGTTTTATTAATGCATAGTGTTATAAAAAAAAAACAACTATTTTTTTTACAATATATATAAATGTGTATATACATATTTGCGGAATTATGTGGTTATATGCAATGTGGAATAACGGATAATATAAATAATTTACTTAAAAGGATACAATTGTGCAAGTTTGTAACATCTGTCGATCACCACTTCTATCTCGAACTTCGATCGAGAAAATCAAGGATACACAATGATGAAATAGTTCCGAGTTATACTTGTATGTGTTGTCAGATGATTTTTATTAAAAGTATATACCAATACTACGTGGTAAAAATTGAAAAACAAGTCCTGCATTATATAACAACCAATCCAATTTTAGAATTTGCTAACATATAGGTATCAGGTGTATTATTGGGTATCTGTATTATTACTGTATTATTATGCAATAATTTTTATAGTTATGTGTAGAATGTTACATTTGGTGTAGTGACCTATTTGAAGTAACCACTTGACCAGAATTAATGCATGAAGGGATGATCTACGGACACGTACCAATTCATATGACTTTCACGTACCCGAACTTATATTAGCACATGACAGGTTTTAGATTTATAATAGATACATGTAAATCACGCGAATCAGTACGTGTCCGTAGACGGTCCGATGCATGAAGGCATAATTTTAGTCAGGTGCTTTTAAAGCTACTACTTTGATGTGTCGAGCAACGCCTGTAGATCTTTCACAATAAAATTTATCTTCCCCAGTATCGCCTTCACATGTGACCATATTTGCGGCGTACCAAAAAATCTCCAATCTCGTTTAAGTTAGGGTTAGCGTTTAAGTATTAGTAAGTATTAGTAAATGATACGGTAAAATCGCACTAGGAAAGCTTTTTGTTAGGGTACCAAAGGTGGTTTCTTATGCTGGTTTACACCTGACCTTGAAATATGATTGGTTTGCAACACAAAAATATCACGTGCCCGTAAAATTTTGAAGGCGATACTGGGAGAAGTCTCCGGACACCAGGGGCATGGAAACAATTTTTCAGTTACATATAAAAATAAATTACATGAGAATGATATTATCATGTGATTAAAATTTCTAGTACAGCGGAATTCGAAATAACCACATGATCATAATTCCAGCCAGAGTTACTAACTTGAAGCTTAATTCTAGCCAAAATCGAAGTCAAAAATTTTGCCTAAATCGATCAAAATTTTTGTTTTAAATCAAAAGAATATTTCCGTGTTCTTGCTGGACACATCTTCCCCAGTATCGCCGTCAAAATTTTCACTTTCACGTGACCGCGTTTAAAAATCTTTAAATTCGTTTAAGTTAG
>CAJVQA010006887.1:0-14397 GCA_910591915.1 Cetraspora pellucida | reverse complement strand
GTTCTTCTGTAATACTTTCTAAATTATGCATTCTGTTTCTAGGTTCAACATGTTTATATAATTTACATTCAACCAAGGTTCTACATTCATTACCTTCAGTATAATAGTACTGGCTTCTAGGTTCATTATGATTAAGACTTTAATAGAAGTCAGTATAGCAACCTTTACAAACAAGAACTTTATCCAATTCTTGTAGGGTTTCTGGTCTCTGGGAGTTATTACAATGACAGCAATGGTGGGTGTGATGATTGCTATGATAGTATTGTCTCTAGGCTTCAATTTTATTAGGATTGCACCCACATTGGTAGGTCTAATTCTGGCATTTGAGAGGAGCTAAGGGACAATCAACAGCAATATGTTCAATCGAGTTGCATTCATGACAAATATTTTCAGGGCATTGTTGATAGAGATGTTCAAGGCTTTGGCAATTCTTGCAAGTTTCTCTTTGAGGAGCTTGTAGTTGATAGTGAACAGCAATATGTTCTTTATGATAACATCGGTTGCAAGTATTCTAAGGGCAATTGCAAAAAGGTGGTCAGAGGATTTACAGTTGCCATATACACAAGATGAGGCAGTTTGGGTTCATTGTCGAGGTTGGTAGATGGTCCATCCTTCATTGTCTGTTTCTGAGATAAGTTAAGCAGTGTATGCTTTATGAGGTGTAAGGAATTCTTGCTCATAGAGGTTAAGCTCTTCTGGGTCTGTTACTGTTGGTTGAGCAGATAAAGCATGATCACTTTCATAGGTTGTTGGAACTGAGACCTTTTTGTTATTCCACTTGAATGAATAACAACCATTCTTCTAGTTATAACTGGCATCAACTTTCTTAGACCAGTTATTACCAAGAAGAAGGGAGTAGGAAGTAGCAGAAACAACTTCAATAATGATTGGAATAGGCATTCCTTCAATTTCTACAGAGAGATCTTTGATAATTCCTAGAGGGCATGTAGAAGTACCAGGCTGTAACAATTATGCTAGTAAAGGCTTGTTCAATTTTGAGTTCTAATTCTTTAACAGTTTAATGAGCAATTATGCTAATAGTAGCACCACATTAATGATAGTTTGGTAGGGTCTGTTTTTAAGTTGGATGTTGCATTTTACAGAGATTGTATATGTAGGTAATTGGACTAGATTAGCATTTTTAGCTTCTTCATACAGATATGCAGACATAGCTGTACGAATAGAAGGGTTGTTAAGAAATTGTTCCCATTTCTTTGATGTTGTAACAGGAGGAGTAGAAGAAGATTCTTCATGGCCAAGGTAGTTAACATCTCTATAGTAGGGTAAGGGTGAGTGAAAACTAGTTTTTCTTCTATCATTATTATAAGAGTCTAAGTATCTGCTTCTTTCTCTAGAGTTTTCTCTTTTTTAGAAGAATTTTGATAGTAAGATCTGTCATGACTTTGAGAGTGAGACCTTTGGTTGCATTTATCATTTCTTCTATAATTATCTCTTTAGTTGGGTTGTTGTTCAGCTTGTCTGGTTCTACATTTAGCAATGAAATGTCCTGCATGTCCACAGTAGTGGCAGTAATATGAGTCTTTGGCTTGAGGTCTGTTAGAGTTAGATATAGCTGCATAGTTAGTAGATTGAGGTTAAGATAGTTGCTGTTGTTGGGCCAAGTTGATATTAAGTTTGGCAATCTGATATGTTAGTTGTTTAATAGCTTGGTCTGTTTCTATAGTAGTGTTGGCAGCCATTACATGTCCAGTTTCCCATTGTTTTGCAGTAGTAATAGCAGCATTTAGGTTAGCAAGTTCACTAGCTTGCACATTGATAGAAAATTCAGGGTGTAGTCCTTAGATAAATAATTGCTTAGTGAAGTCAAAAGAAAAGCATCACCAGGGTCAACTCGTCTTTTCCATTGTCTGAAACAATTAACATAAATATTTACAGTATCTGAGTCTTGTTTAATATCAAAAAGCTGTTTCTACCAAATAGCTTTTGTTTAAATGTGTGAAAGCGAAGCCTAAAGAGATGTTTAAAGCTTCTGTCTTGGTGGGCATTATTATCAAAAGCATTTGGAGCAGGGTTAAGACTTTGCCACAAATCTAGTGCAATTTCTTTTAAATATACAGGAGTCAGTTCTAATTTTCAAGCAGCATCCCACTTGTTAGTGGTAGCAGCTCTTCGAAAATCTTTGAGCCATTGTTCTGGATCTTGGGTTCCATTATCATAAAAGAAGTCAGCTTTTATAAGAGCTTTTTCATTTCTATTCAGAGCATTGGTAAGGTTAGCCATAGCTTGTGCAGCATCTTGTAAAGCCTGTTGTGCCATGTTGTCGAGTGGGTCAGGAAGGTTATTAAGAATAGGTGAAAGTGAAGAAAGAAGTTAAGGTTGAGGTTGAATAACAATAGGTTGAATTTGGACAGTGATAGGTCAAATAGGTTGGGGTTGAACAGCAATAGGTCAAAGTATAAGAATAGTAAGTTAAGGTGAAAATGAAGAAGAAGGGCTATCTTTAAAAGTTTGTTGAGGTAAATCAGTAGAAGTGTGACCTGGACTAGAGGTTTCTGTAAAGTCTACAGAAGCAGTAATATATTCTTCTGTTTCTAAATTGTCAGTATGTAGTAAAGGGATTTGTGAAGTTCAATTAGGAGTATAGTGACTTCTAGAAAGTTCAGTAGATGTAACTAATTTACTATATGGAACTAAGCTATCTGCTGGGTCATATAAGAAAGGAATATTATCAGTAAAAGTAATATTAGTGGTAGAATAGGACTTTCTAAATTTCCAAGATGTTGACTAAATTCTTCTGGTACTTTAAAACTGAAACTTAGAGGAGCATTAAGATGAAGGTCAAAAGTGTTTTGATATTCAAAAGGTAAAGTAGGAAGTTGGAAGAAGTTGGTATATCTTCTAACTAAAGTTAAAGCAATTGTTCTAGGATCACCAATGTCTTGTTGGTTTTGACAACTAAAAATAATATCTCTAATGCAGAGGCGAATTGTGATTTGATTTGGATATAGGGTATAAGAGTGATAAAGTTGTCCTGAGTTTTGAAGAAATAATATTGAGCTGCAAAGTTGGTTTGATACTAGGTTCAAAATAGTTCAAAATCTGAGTAAGGACTAGTATATCAAGGAAAGTAATACTAAAAACAAGATAAATCTGAATGCTGTGCTTGGAGTACATCTATTGCAAGGTGAGATCTAGTTAGATATGCTTGCTAATGGCTTTGGATGTTTTTGTTATAGAGTTTAGTAGCAGTATGAACCATAAAAGAAGATGTTTTTCTATGTCTAGAACTCTGCTAGAATAACTAATACTTGTTCTGGTCTCTTGCCAAGATAACTAATACATGTCTGGGTCTTTTGTTAAGATAACTAATACTTGTTTGGGTCTCTTGCTAGAATAACTTTTTCAATACATCTGGAAATGTTTTGTTTAGTGTAACTTGTTTTCTCTAAAAATTTAACCTTTCTATCAGAAGGCATCAAATGTTATAGGTGAAAGCCTTCTTAATTTTTATACTATAATAATGACATGGCACAAAGAATCCCTTACAGGTATATGTAGTGTCCAAGAGAGAAGTATAGCTTCTGTTAGACATTGTCAAGAAACTATACCCTTCTCTGAGACAGTTCAGGAAAAGTAATACAATACTATTAACTTTACTTTATTTTACTAAATGAAGATAAATCTTGCCTGTAGGAATTACTCTAGAGGGGGAGTATCAATACAGTTTATAGTTAAAAGCTGTTTATTAATGTAATAACAAGAAGGGCTATCCTTAGGTTTCTGTTTCTAAAGAATTCCAAGATGTGTTTACAATATTAAAAGAAAGATGGGTGTCTGTTGCTTAATCACACTTGGGGAATTTAGTAGAGTTTATATATCTGTAAGCTAAGTGGCTAAGTAGCCAAGTGACTAAGCGATTAAGCAACTAAGTGACTAAGTGACTAAGCAACTAAGCGATTACTAAGTGACCAGAAGGTTCTAGCAACTAATGACTAATAATTACTAAGTGACTAATAACTAAGCAACTAAGCGACTAAGTGGCTAAGCAACTAAGTGACTAAGCAACTAAGCGACTAAGCAATTACTAATCAACTGGAAAGTTCTAGCAACTACTAGTGATATAATAATAATACAATAATAAAATAACTCATACTAAATAATAATAATAAAATAATAATAACTAATAATAATAATAAAATAATAATAAATTATTCTATAACACTATCAAAATTATATAATTTGTATTGTTTGCAGCATATTTTTAAAAAATTCATGCATAATTTCACATATATAGCTTTATAATATAGACAGATTTTTGAGTTTGTTGCAAAACATGAAGTTAAATTATTATATAAAAACTATTACAATATTAATTATATATAATATATTACTAATTGTTTTTATTACATGCTTTGTTTTGACATATTAAAATTTTTTTAGATCTAAAATATAAAAGAACAAAAATGACTAGATCATAATTCTTATATAATACTCTCTCTTTTTCTCAAAAGTAAGAAAAAATAATAAAAGTTTATATTATTTTTATTTTAAATAAAAAACACTTATTATTTTAAATCTTAATAACAAATACTACTACTATTTTATTTTAACATGAGCTATTCATGTTCTTTCAGTATTTATTCTTCTTTATCTGCATGAAGCAGAAATTATACTAGTAATAAAGGTAATATTTTGATTATTATATAATCTTATATATTGAATAAAGGCTTGTAATATATATGCATATTATACAGACTTATATACATATTGGCTAAATTTTTATGAAAACTTTTTTTATTAAACAAATAGATGTTTTTGACTTTTTATTTCATAGTTGATAAAATAAAAGCATTAAGAGATAAGATAAAAAAAATCTTGGCAATAAAATTAATAATTTTATAAAAAAAACATATAAAAAAAGAGCCTATTTAATATCACCTAATAGCAACAATAGTAACAATAGCAACAATAGCAACAATAGCAACAGCAATGACAAGGTGTAGTAACTTAGTAAAGTGGATAACTTGTTAA
Organism: Cetraspora pellucida; assembly: GCA_910591915.1. Taxonomy (NCBI): domain Eukaryota; kingdom Fungi; phylum Glomeromycota; class Glomeromycetes; order Diversisporales; family Gigasporaceae; genus Cetraspora; species Cetraspora pellucida. The sequence continues at coordinate 9,405 of CAJVQA010006887.1, read as the reverse complement.
TTCTAAGTAGTAGGTTGTGAGTTCAAAACCCACTAACAATAAAAATTTAAATAATCACCTATGTAATATATAGATAGTATTATAACAATAAAATTCTGTTGATCAGTTGGAATAGAATACCTGTAAATATGGTCATACCAGTATAACTAGCAAGTCATAGAGCATCTATATAATATTAGTTATACAAGGAAATACAAACCAGTACCAGGCAGTGCAAATCTAAAATAAGTTTATATAGCTATATAAATTCATAGAACTGGAAAACTGAAGTTTACTTAAAAAGATCTAAGTAAAGAGATAATACAGATCTTTAATAATATTACTGTAAAGGCTAGATCTAGAAAATAGACACCAATATAGAAGAGCTAAACATACAAGAACCTCAGATGAGAGGTATTACCAACTAGGCTGCCAGAACTGAACAAGAGGAAAAGAATAACAGGATGGCTTGATATATTAAAAACAGAACACAGTTATACTAAGCTATCTGGATTAGGAGTCTGGGATCAAAGCAGAAATATACTATAAGTACTAGAGATATGCTATGAAGTAGGTGCTAGGGTTTGGATAAACTCTACAAGGGCTAGTTTTGTTAATGCTCTGTAAAGTGGGTAAGTAGTTAACAAGAAGGTACTTTAGAATCTTACAGTCAAATGACATACTCTAAACTTTGTAATAGCTTGATAGATGTACAAAAGAAGATAACTAAATGTTGGATTAGATGGCACTTAGTTGTACAGAAAGCAGATGTTACTTACCTGGCTGTAGTATAAGGATTAGAGTGTTTAAATAGATACTCTCCTAGTAGATTACAGGCATGGCAGCTAGTATAGAACTTTAGAATAGACTACTCAAATAGGTAACCAAAAGTTACATATGTGACTAGTTGCACACTTACCTTGTACAAGTCATATGTAATGCATTAACCAAAAACACAAATAAAAATAGTAACTACCAATAACATTAACTTTAAACAAAAAAAAAAAACAACAGTAGCAACTATAGTAGCAATAAGAGCAGCAGCAACTACTGCAGCAGCAACCACTACAATAGCAACCACTATAATAGCAGTAAAAACAAACAAAAAGAAAGAAAATTCTCTAAAAAAAGATACTAAGGCCTCTTACTAATAACAAAAAAATCATTTAATATATGTATTATAATTATTTAGTGCTTAAACAAATATTAAGTTGCTTTTTTATTTCTCTTAGACAGTATTAAATCATATTTTTATTTAAAATATCTCAAATAGAATTAGAAGTTTATATATATTTATTTAGTTATTTAAATTTATTATAATAGGATGACATTATAATTTCAATTGCTAGGTTAAAAGAATTTAGCAAACCTAATCTAGCTAAAGTTTGGTCAGAATTTAAGAAGAAGTTTCTTCAAAATTCTTTCAAAATTATTAAACAAAATGTAGAAAAATAACAAATAAATGACCACCAGCTCTTGAAAATTATTAAAAAACATTACTAGCACTAAAGAGAAAAATATTAGAAACAGCAAGTTCCAGAAAAAGATAAGCAAACTCATGCAAAAAATTATAAAAATTAAAGAATAACTGCTATAAAAAAATTTTTGATATCAAAATTTTGTATATATAAGTATTAGAATAATTTTAAATATATTTTTTAGAAAATTAATTGGTAAAAAAAGGGTTTACCCACTTGCAAAAAACAAATAGTAGGCATTTCAAAAGCCTTTTTCTTATTGATATATTAGAGAGTCAGGCTCTGAATAATTTAAAAAAAATAATAGGAAAAAGTAAATACTATAATAATAAAATATCTGAAATAGATGTTAAACTAGCTAAAAAAAAAAAAATAAGAAGTTTGGCAAGATCTTGAACTAAACTGGTACAATCATGTTATAAAAATTGTAAGAAAAGAATAGAGATCAAAAAAAGTAACTATCACAATAGATAATCTATACAAATTTAAATATTAGTATTTATATATTAATATACTTGTTAGTTGAACCAAATTTTGTTGCTATGTAAAGATACTTCTGTAATACAAAATCAAATAAGCCAAAAAGAAATTAGTAAAAAAGTGATAAAGTTACAAATAATTATACACTACCAATTGAGACTCCTAGTTAATGTATTTTATACTACTATAATCCTCTTGATGATTTTTCTGATGCTAGTAATTCTGGTTCTGGTTTTGGTAATTCTTTTTTTGGTATTGTTTTTAATACAAACTCTGGTATTGCTCCTAATACAAACTTTGGTATTCCTTCTGATACAAACCCTAGTAATGCTTCTAATACAAATCCTAGTTATAATCCTAATACAAATACTGATTATGATTTTAATACAAATATTGGTTATAATCCTGATACAAATATGAGTATTATTTCTGATTTAAAGCCTGGTTTTGCTTATGACACAAACTCTAAATGTGCTTCTAATAGAAATATTAATAAAAATGCCTTTGATACAAATCTTAGCAATTCCTTCACTAAAATGTCTAGTAGTGCTTTTACTTTTTTTTGGTGTTAAGGTGAGACTTTGCTCATATTTTTATTGGTAGTTTATAAAGTTAATAACTTTATAGAATTACTATATATAAAAATAATTCTATATAAATGCTATAGCCAAGGCCAACACTTGCAGTTAGGGCTAATTATTAAACTGCTAACTATATATAACTAATCTAAGTACAAATAAAAAGAAAACTATATTCAAAAGTAAAGCTTAGATATATTTATCTGCGACCTAAACCTATTAGAGTGGTCAAGACTCATCTAGATTTGGATAGTTAAAATATCATTAAATAAGATATTGTATTTAATTCAAAAAATAGTCCAAATATTGATTTTTTTAATAGCATGACCAAGAGGTAGGCATGTGTTGGAGTTTAAGTGTATTTGGTTAAGTAGTTCACATATATATAAATATGTATATATTTGGTAGTTGTATATTATAATTGGTTTGAGTTAAGTATTTAGAGAAAGGAGGTTTGAGGCTTTGTTGTTTTTTCCAATTTGAGAAGTTTATGCAATATAGTTTCTAGAGTAGTTCATAACCTAGCCCATTAATTTCAAGTAGTATTTTAATAGTCATTTGTGATGCTAATTTGTAGAGAATGTTAAAGTTTTGAATTGTTTGAATTAGAGATTTGAATATGAGTCTTTTAAAAATAATATTAAGATAAATAAATTTTCATTGAATGGTATCTAATAAAATGTTTTATGATTTTGAATTTTTTGAATAAGTCTTTTTGCTGAAGTTTAGAGAGGTTCAGATTGCTTTGACTAATGTGTTTAGAGATAGTATTTTGGATAATACTAGTAAGTAGTATTAGATTAGAACATGTTCACCAATGAGTTGAGAAGTCAAGTAGGTTGCAGTAAAAGTAGTTTGTATTATAGAAAGTGTGTAGGTATATTTTGTGATATAAGAAGTTTATATATAATTCATTTAGTAAAATTTTGATTTTAAAAGATTTAAAATGATTAAGTTTGAAGTTGGTTATATTATATATTGGTTTTTGGTTATGATTGAAGTATAGCCAAGTAAATCTCCAATTTATTTCTGAGATAAGTTTTTTATTCCTAGTTTCATTTTTGGAATAACCACATAGCCAAAATGTAGGCTTTGCAGATATTTTTGATAAATGTTTTTGTAAGATATTCTATAAAATGTTAGTTCCAGAATAGCATGTAGTATGGGTTGTAGATATTAGTATAATTGAAATATAAATCAGGAGAGAAATTGTGTTGTTTAGTAAGAGAGTCAGCAAGATTGTTCAGGTTATTGTTAGTATGAGCTTGCACTTTATGAAAATTGATTTGAAGGTTATAAGATTTAATGATATTCAATAAAATATGTCATATAGGCCATGTATTAAATTTAAAAAGTTTATTAGAATTGGAGAGTATAGTATAAATATTAGTATATTTAGTAATGATAGATTGGAAATCTGTAAAGATATTGACTATTGCATTTTGAGGTATAGTAAAGATGGCTAAAAGAATGGCCATCAGTTTTGCTTTGTAGAATGATGGCCAGAAGTTAATTTTGGCAGAAAATTTGTGAATAATTTGGTTATTGTTGTCAACCTAAACCCAGCCAATACTCATTATACATTGGTTAGTTTTGATGTTAATTGCTAAGCCATTAGTATAAAAGTTAAATTGTTGTTGAGAGTTATTAAGAATTGAATATTGTTTGAGTATGTTTGCTGCTTCACTAGTTTTGATATTTCAGAAACATAAAAATTCAGAATTGTAATTGTTAGTACTAAAGGAATTGATAGTAGATGTTTAATAGCTATTAAATAAATAAGGTCAATATAGTTGGCATTAAAGTTTAGTGCATTAGAGTTGACTCTTTTTAGAAATTGGAAAGAAATAATTGCAGATACATTAATTGTACATGAATTCTGTTGGAGTTTAAATGATAGTCTAAACAAGGTGAGCATTAGGTTAATAAAAAAGATAGTATTCAGAATGGTTTATGTTAATATTTGTTTGCCTATGTGTGATAGATATTTGGTTAGTATTTTTGAAATGTCTGTAAATTTTGCCAATGATAATCTTATTGTTAGTATATATAAGTAACTAAGATTTAGATTTTTTAAAAATATGCTATAAGCTGTATGCAAATAAATTATACTCTGATTGTTAGTAGTATGGGAGAAGGATTCTAAAACTATTGTAGGCTATTACAGTGTCTTTCAAATAAGTAAACCATAATGGTTTTTGGCCCTTAGGTAAGTATGACAGTCATGGTAAAAGATGTTTTCATTTTAGTAAAGTAGTGTTGTCAGCTGTACAAAGTTGTTTAAGATATAGGATGTTAAGATTTCTGATTTGTTTTTTGAAGCTAATATATTGTAGATGTTGGGATAAAATTGATTCTAGTGATTGGAAGTTGTATAATATAGTGTTTTGTCATAAAATATTGAAGTTAGCTATTATTGATATGTTTAAGTATATTAGTAGTTGAATAATTTTAAAATTTAAAATATATTTGTTTGAATTATCAATGTTAGGATTGGAGAGTTGGAGTATATTAATAGTTGATCATAAGTTGTTTTTAGCTTTTGTAGTCTGATTCATATTGAGATTCCTAGTAAGTTAGAATTGTTAAGTTGTAGTAAAGAGTTAGTAATATGATGTTAAAGTTGAATGTTTCATATATTATAAGCATTATACAAGTATGGGTTATGCATAGTATTATTGAGAATTGAATAAGCTAAATGGAATTTATATTTGGTTATTGTTAAGTATTTAGCAAGAATGTTGTTGCATGTAGAGTAAGACATGATAATGTTGTGTAATCTATATTCAAGTATAAGTATAATAACTATATTAATTATATAAATAATTTGTTTATCTGTAATTTTTTTTGTACTAACAATGTTTATAAATTGGAGTGTTTTCTTTTGAATAATTTTAATTTGTTAAGTTTGTTTGTTATTAAGTATAAACCAACAATTTAAAAACTTGAATGGTTGGCAAGCAGGTATAGATTCTAAAATAGGGTTGAAAAATTGAATATTTGATATAAATAAATTAGAAATAAAAACAGATTTGGTAACATTAATTTGGATGTTGGCTATTAGTTAAAAAGATGAAGCAGTTTGGGTAATTTGTTTTAGTTCTTATTTTGTTTTTGCTATCCAGAGTATATCATTCATGTAAGCTAATACTAATGTAAATGCATTAGGCTTTGAGATTTGGATAGTTGGAGGTGGGTTTTCCAAGTTGTAGATAATAAGTAATCTTTATATTGAGATGCAATTTTGTGGATGAGCAGCTCATAATAAATGCATCAGAATAGAGATGTTATTGTTTCTCTCTGATCTATTCCATTTTTAACTATATATGGATTGGTTAGGCCAAAGTTGGTAATTACTCTATTTTGTTAGTCTGTTAATAAATTAGTAAGTATGTTAACTAGTTTAGATGGCATGTTAATACAAATAAGTGCTTTTTCAAACAGGTTTAGATTAACTAAGTCATATGCTTTACTCATATCTTGAGATATAAGCTAAAGCTGTTTGGAGTTGCAAGATGCATTTTCAATTATATTATTTAAAATATGTATAGGTATAGCTGTGCTATTGCCTGACAGAGCAATGTAATTATAGGGTAATAGGATCTCATATTTGATAAGTATTTGGTTTAAACAATTTGTAAGAAGTTTTGTATATACAGTCATACCTCTCTATAATTACCTCCTATATAATTATATCATATAAAAACCTCTTTATAATCACATCTATATTTACGCCCAATTACTATCTAATATATAACAAAAGACCTCTATATAAGCACATTTCTTTACAAGAACATTTTTTAAAAAAAGTTCATATGGTCCCAAAAGTGTGATTATAAAGAGGTATGACTGTAGTTTTTTAGCATGTTTAAGAAAAATAATAGGTCTGATGTTGATTAAATTGCAGTCAAATATAAGTTTTTTGAAAATTAGGAAAATTTTATTTTCTTTCTATTGTTTAGAAATTTGGTTTAAGATAATACATCTATTTAGTAAAGCTGTAATTGCTTAAAGAAAAAGTATGTCTGCATGTTTTAACATTTTATAACTGATGTCAGAAGGGCCACAGGCCTTGTTGTTTGAAAGATGAAATAATGTTTTAGTCACTTCATTAATAGTAAATTCTTTAAAAACATCATTATACCAATTAGAGTTAATGTGCATTTTGCAATTATATTTTTCTTTTCAGATTGATTCAAAGATTTGTTGGTTAGTATGTCTAAGAGATATCCATTAGTCAAAGTGTTGTTGAATATACTGTTTAATATTTTGAGAATCAGTGATTACATTATTGTATATTCTAATATTGTCAAATTTGACTAGATTCTTGTGACAATTAAATATACTATTTATTATTAATTTTGGATTTGATTAGAGTTTGAAGCATCTTTATTATAATCTGTTGTTTAATTTCTTTAATATTTTCTATATTGCAGACATGATAGATAGATTTCCATTCAGTTTTAGCATATACTAGCCAATTTGGCAGTAAGTTGTAGTTAGTTGGTAATAGTAAAATATTAAGATAATTAGATAGTGCTTTTATTACTACATCTGATAATGCTTCATTAAATATAATGTTACTTCTGTTACAATAATACTTGCTTTCCAAATTTAAACTACTATATTTTTGGTTTGTTCATGCCTAATTTTAAACTTTGACTCAAACTAATTCTTAAAAAACTTTATTAATAATCTTTATTTAAACAGATAATATATGTTTTGAATTAATTTTTTAAAAAAAGCAACTTTTTTTTTGGTATTTGTTCAAGGTTTTTCTACAAGTATAAGTACAATTTTTAATGTTTCTAATACTAAAATTTTTGTAATGTTTTATTTATATAATTCTGAAGTTCTTATAAAAAAATTAATAGCAATAATAATAATGCTATTAAAACAATAAACAAAGGTAAATCTGCTATTAATCATAAATCTGGTAATGTATTTGTCAATTTTTATAACTTGCTATTATAGTTTTAATTTAAAACTTATATTTTTAATATTCTAAATAAAAATATAAAATTTTTTAAAATGTAAAATAATGTAAATCAATAATATTTTTAATTAATTTATTATGTTTATTATTTTTATAATTTAGAACTAATTAAAAATAATTCTAATACCATCTTCTCAATAGTACTAAATCAGAGGTTGTTCAAGTTGTAAAGTTTTTAAAAGCTCGAGGAATAATAATAAAAAATAGATATTTTTTATCTAAATTTTAATAAAAATTTAATATTATATATTTTATATATTTGCTATTAATATATAAGTATATAATATTTTATAATAAATATAAAATCGATTAATATTTGATATTATACCAATATTCATATTATATAAATATTGAAATATTTTTAATCTTTCTTTATTTAATATTATTTATAGTGTTGAATTCAGAAGTTTGTGGCTTTGTTGCTTTACAATTCTATTTTTTGTATAGTATATGATAAGTAATCTTTTTGAAAGAGAGTATTAGATTTGGCTAGTAGGCGATTAAGGCTTTTAGTTACTTTGGATTAACAAATGCAATTAGGGTAAGTCACATGTACAAGGGCTTAAACAGCAATATTATAGAGGTTTACAGTGTTTGTAATAATAATAGTATAAGAGTTTATTATATACAATGTAGTGTATTGGGATTTATTATTTAATAAAGCAAATAAAGTGTATTGCTTCAAAGGGCCATTTCAGTCTTTATTTATAATATCTTTTTCATTATAACTTTATTAATTACATTACTCTCATTAAACTCTTTAATTCAATTCCTCTAATTTATTCACTTAAACCCATTTACTTAATAAATTCCTTTTCTCTAATTAATCTCTTTTCTCTAATTAATTTTACTTTCTTAATTTATTTAATTAATTACATTAATGTGATTAATTGTCAGAATATCTATATCAAGAAATTGATCATTATACCTGTTCTTATGTGAGATTCTGGCAGAGTATTTACATTATGTTATTGGACTCACAATAGTTATATTTAAATTTTACTTTAATTTGCTTATATAAATATTAGTATTCTTTTATTTAACCTATATTCATAAAATTATTTTGATACTCATACTGATATTTAGATTTGATATTGCCAAATAATAGCTACAAACCAGATTTATAAAAAATAAATATCAGAGTTAAAATATTTATTGTATAATTTTTATATAGTACTAACATTTATCTTATATGCTACCATATATTTGACAAATAACTGAAGTATAACAAATTATAAGTAGACATATAAATATAGCTATTAGGATATTTAAAGTATCTAAAATTTAACTAATATTTAACTTATATTTAATCTATATTTATTTAGAAATGCCAATATTCAGATTTAATGCTTAATAATAACAGCAAAACAGATTTATAAAAGATAAATACCTTTATTATATTTAGTTTTTATATAGTACTAATATCCATTTTATATGCTACCATATATCTAGCAAATAACTATAATATAACAGAATATAAGTAGATAAATAAACATAGCTATTATAATGTTAAAGTATCTATAATTTAAACTATATTTAACTTATATTTATTTAAAAATGCTAATATTTATATTTGATGCTATTAAATAATAACAGCAAAACAGATTTATAATTATAATATGCAAAATTTATATATGTTACTAACAACTCTTTCTGATGATTATTCAAATCAAACTTTTCAAAAGCTGAACTACAGAAAAATGATATAGTTAATATATTAAACTTTATAAAAACTTTTTTAGAGTACTGTACACACATAGTTGAATATTGAAATAGAGTTGAAAAAGAAGTTGCAGCTTTGTAGTGATGGTTTAAATGCACTTTGGGACTATAGAAGAAGTAGTCAGTGAAAGCCAAAGTTTCTTTATAAAGTAAACAACAAAGTTGGATATAT
>CAJVQA010006886.1:0-14397 GCA_910591915.1 Cetraspora pellucida | reverse complement strand
ATTAGTATTATAAAAGGTAAGCAGTATTATAACAATAACATTCTATCAATTAATTGAGATCATATCTGAATATTAAATTAAAGCACATTATAATCAGTCTTATAATCAAAAAATTGAATTACATTCGACTTTGTAATCAAGCATTGAATCATATCTGAATGTAAAATCAAACCACATTTGACTTCATTGAATTATATTTGAATATTAAATTAAAGTGCATTATAATCAGTCTCATAATCAATAATTAAACCATATTCAACTTCATAATTAAGTATTGAATCATATTTAATATTAAATTAAAGTGCATATTAAACCATATCTGAGTATTAATCAATAATTAAAACACATTTAACTTCATAATTAAGCATTGAATAATATTTAATATTAAAAGAAGATGGCGATCCTAGTGTAGTAGTTGGGTTGTCATTCTCTAAATAGCAGATCTAAGGTTCAAATCCCACCTACGACAAAATTTGGAAATTATATTTGTGTTACAGAAACTGTCTCCTGTCGATCGGTTGGCCTCATGCAGCTGTAACCTAGGTACACCAAGTCAGGGTCCTACTGACATTGAGAGCTCGGAGCATCTATGCGAAGTGTAATGTTATATATATATAGAGGAATGTTAATAACTGGTGTTGCATAAAACTTTGGTGCAAATCCATGATAAGACCACTGAATATAGAAGACTAAGGAACTGAGAAGACAGAATCCCACTTGGAAATTCCTAAGTAAAAAGGTAGCACAAACTTTCAACAGTGCTGTTGGACTGATGGAAGCCTATGAAACACCTTCATAGAAACCAAAAATTAAAACTGGACATTAAGATATATAGAGCAGCACATGACCAACCAGGCTGCCGTATTCGCTGAAGAAAAAGGATACTAAAGTATACCATACCAGGCCATCTGGATTGGTAGTCTGAACTGAGACTGATGGTTCTGAGTTGTAGCTAGTAGGGGATGATAGAGAAGATGCCAAAAAGATGGGTACTGGGGTTCTAGTAAACTTTACAAGGGTAGAAATAGTGTAATATAGCAGTTAAACAGGTAACATCTGTGACTGCAAGTGTTAGGTAACTATAGCGTGTTGCATAAAACTAGGTCTATATGTGTAGAATATAAAGGCTCTAGTAAGTTTCCTATTAAGAATAAAGTAGTCCTAAGAATACTGATAAGCATCGAGAACTTGGATGGGCAGTACCTTGAGATGTTCCTATGATACAAGAAGGACTGCATATGCAGAGAGTTTAAATAGGCAAGACCCCTAGTTGGCTTGCAGGTATGGCAACTAGTGTAGAACTTATATAGTAATATGTAAGCAGACTACTTAAATTAGGCACCAAAAGTGCATGTATGACTAGTTGTAACCTCCAATATAAAGTGAGCCTCTAATGGCATGCTATGTCCTAATATACTTGAATAAAAACATTGCAACTCCCAAGATAGGGACTTTAACTAAAAAAAAAAAAATAAAATAAAAACCTTTCTATATTAATTTCTCTAATTGAAAAAAAGTAATATTATTACATTTTTTTAAACTCTAACAGTTATAATACTTTATTTTTTTATTTATTATTATTTTTTTTAATATAGACAGTCATGCTAGTACTTTATTAAGATTCTTGCAATTGTTACAATTACATAGATCTACTTAACAACTAAGTTTAGCATCACCTGGCCACCCTAATGGTGCCTAAGTGCAACCTATCACATTACTTTAAGCAGAAATAAACTGCTCATCTGACTATTTAAAGTCTATAATGAAAGGATCTTTTTCCTTTCATGACAAGCTTCAAAAATTGTCTTCCTAGCTTCATCTTCAATTTATTTTTTTCTCTTCTTTAATTATCGAGCAAGAGGATTCTATAATCCTTGTCTAAAAAACAACAGGATATAAGAAAGAAAAACTAAAAGGAACTAAAAAAGGAGGAACTAACTACAAAACCTAAATGTAAACTAAAAGAAAAAAGAAAAAAAAAAGATAAAAAAGAAGAATAAAGAAAAAACAAAAAAATATGAAGGCATTATTTTTGCCTATGTCAGGCTTTAAAAATTTTGTATAATACTAAATAAAAAATACCCCACATTTGCTTTATCTTTATATTATAATATATTCCATTTATTATGTGGAGAGAACAGTCGAAGTTTTTATTTTCCTCTTGAGTTTGACATATGTTATCCATCATAGGTCCGATACTTGTCTCATGGTTTTCTCATGACTAATATCACCAATTTGGAAAGATAAACAATATTGATCCTTTGGAGGGGGTATGCCAGATTTCTCACTTTTTGGTAAAAATTTCGAAAGAAAAATCCAGTAGTGAGGACAGAAAGAAGAGCCAACTTAAAAAGGAGTTGTAAGAGTTATGTTATATAGAATATTATATTAAACTAAGTAACTATTTAGGCCTAAGCCCTTATAGCACTTAACAAAGCTTCAGAGCTTATCTACTATTTCTTTGCTTAGTAGTACTCTTGTTTTACTAAGGAACTTTGCTTACAAGAGTTCGAATCTTTTTCAGCTCTTTTCAGTTACAACTAAATATGTAGTGAATAGCCTTTCTAGTTATTCAAAGTAGAGTTTTGTTATATTTAAATATAATAACTATATAGTTTTTGTAGATCAGATTTTTGGAAAAAAGTTGATATGAGGAATTGTCAGAAAGAGTTGATAATACTTTATAACAATTACAATAAACTAAATATTATAATAAATTATATGCAAACTATATATATTTATACTTATATAAAATAGTAGATCAATTATATATATATCCTAATATTTGTTTACCAATTGGACAGGCTATTAAAAAATTAATATATAATTAATACTCTGAATTAATTATAATACATCTTGTAATTATATTTTAAAACTACAAATCTAGGTAGGTTTTGATCACTTTAGTAGATTTAGATTACAAATAAAGTTATTTAAGATTTAATTTTTGCATGTAGATTTTATTTTGTATTTTACAATCTTAGTATATCTTAATATATAATATATTAATATGTACAACTAAATTACTAATAAAGATATAAACAAGGTCTTATCTTAATATTAAAAAAAGTAACTGTAGCATTTAGTAATAGAATAATACAAATGTAATATAAATTTATATACATATAATTGTAATGCAAAAAACTAATAAAGTATAATTTACAATTTGATATAAAAAAAAATTAGTTAAAATATAAATTGACTCAAATTAAAAAGATTTTATATATCATAATTTTGTAATAATTTATATATGCCTATTTATACTAAAGAAATTCTATTTATTAACTAATACACATTAGGATACTAAATAAAATTATTTAAAATTCTAAAGCCCTAACTTCTAACTTAAGTTTAAACCTTTGTATTTAATTCTAATCTTGGTTTAAAATTGCATTCTAATACTAAATTTAATAAAAGAATAAAAGATAGTAGTATCACCATCAGTAATAAATGCTAAAATTAATTATAATAAATATAAACTAATTTGCTTTTATTAATTTACAATTTATGTATTAAGATAGTTAAATGGTTTATTTGATTATAAAATTAAATTAATTTAATTGTTTATTATTTTGCTAAAAGTAATTTGAATCCTTTTTAGAACTAGATTATAATTTTTTTTTAAATTAAATAAAGCCACCCAAATTTTAAAAAGCTTTAATTTGTTATAAAAACTTTTTGTATACAGTAGTAAATTTTTTTAATAATTTTTTTTTAATTAACTACGAAACACAATTATTGCCAAATAAAATATTACGTTGCTGTGAACGTGAAATCACGTCATCCTTAGTACATATATAGTATAGACTAATCTAGTCACATAGATGTATGTTTACCACTTAATTAAGTCAATTAAAGATAATCATTTAATTTGACTTTATGTCATTGGTTCATCACAATCTTATCAAAATATTTTTTACCGGAGAACGGAAAGATAGCATTACAATTTCTTGTTTTACATTCTTAAAAATTTATAATATATTTTAGGAGGCCAGTTATTCTAAAATAGTTAAATTTAATGTTTTGAAGGGCTACAAAGTCATTGAAAAAAATTCATGGATTCTGTGTTAGATAAAATATTATACAGGAACCAGGACCTTACACAAATTTTACGATTAGAAATTTTCATCTTACACTTGTTTTATTTATCTTGTGTTAGTCATGACATTTGTTTTCTTTATCTTGTGTTAGTAATAGAATACATTTTATTATGTATCTCATCATAAGATGCATCATTCAAAATTTATGATAAAGTTTCTTTTGTCGTAAAACATTTTGATGAATCTTGCTTGTCATATATATTTAGTTTGCATTCGCATTCTCATCTCCGGAAGCAATACTTGTCATATAAAAATGTAAATAATTAATAATCGAACAATATTTAAGATACAGTATAAGATATACACGTAGTAGGGTTAATTGATTATTTGACAGCTTGTTGACAAAATTTTCACACGTACAGTTTCAATTATAAATACTATACCCGAATTGCAAATATGGCATCAAACGTAGTGTATACTAATACATATTACGAACACATTTAATTTATTTGACGTCCTATTCCGGTCAAGGAAGTTCCATTCCGTTATATGTGTAAGTATGTAATACTGTATTTATGTATAGTATAGTATTTTATTCGAAAGTAGAATAAAAAAATCCAGTACATGAAATTCTAACTAAATAATCTGTTTTATTGTAACCGTTTCAAAAAAACCGATGAAGTCCTATGTGCATAATAACTGGAATAATAAGTTATATAATTGTGATAAATATCAATTGCCTCATCCTAAAATGGAAAGAATTGACAATGTATGCTATTAATAAAACAAATGTCCGAGTTTTCAAAGATAGCGGTAAAATACATGGTTGGGTGTACTTAAAGTTATTCACGTAGTGTAAATCTATTATATATATATATATGCAAAATTATGTGTTAATAGCACGTGAGCTGTATCGAATTCTTTGTTACAAATTTAATAATTTTTTTTTTTTTTTTTAGTCCGGTATGTATTTTCTTTTCGGGCGTTCTGACGTATGACAACTGATCTGTTTTACATTTGACAATCTGTGATGCAGCCTTTATTTTACGAAACTGATGATCAAAATTATACCATGATTTGGATTCACAAGATTCTATGCATGCGCATATACATAAAGTATTGGGTTTCGGAAAAACACGTAAAGTTTAAACAACCACGGCCGATGTTAATCTGGTGCTCAGAATTGAATGGATGTTTTGAATTTATACTGTTTTAAATAGTGACTAAAGTACTTTATTAGTAATAATAAACATTATTCTTATTGCTGTAATTCATAATATCAACAAGAACTTAAGAATATTAGCAATATGATGATATTCATAAACGCTTTAGAATTATGCAGAAATGATGATGGAATTTTATTAACTTATTATCCCAGAAGTTTTTTTAAATCGTTTTTACTATATGTACGAAAAATATGTTTTATTGAATCGTTTTTACTATATGTACGAAAAATATGTTTTATTCCTTTAATGTTATATAGGCGGGAAATTACTTCCATTTATTTTTAAAGATAAAAAAATATAGGTTACAATTGGTGTTATTAAGAATCGAATATTCACTCTTATTCACTCTTATTTGCTCTTAATCGTTCTTATTCACTCTTATTTTGACTTGATGAATGATGAATTTAGAAGGTTCATACGCATGGGGCAATGATTGACCAACATTAATTTCACCATTTAACATGAATGAAATAAATGGCTGTTTTTTATTTCCGGGGGATAGTGTAACATAAAGTTCACGGTTGTACAGTTCACATACGTATGACGATCCCACACTAGCCACTTACTGTGCCACGCGTTGTTAAATTTTTTTTTTAATATAAAAGGAGATAAAGATGTGCGCTTTTCATCGATCGAGAACAGACAGAAATCAAACCATCGCAATAAAATATATCTGATATCTGTATTTTTTACTTGCAAGGTTTTGGAATATCTCGATCAATAGCTCAATCAATAGATATCTCGTTACTATCTTCAGTCTATCTGAATTTATCAATCCTTCCTTATTCAATTCACGATGCAAATTCACTTTATTCACGATACCCTAACATTCTTATCTTCGCCAAGTTTACAAAATGATCACGACTCACTTTTCGCTCAACAAATAGCAGATCCGCCCTATTGCCTTTCTTTACCATTGGACACCTTATTATCACCAAGTCGTAAAAGTCCGGCACATCAACCAAGACCTCAAAATTCATTTCTTCTTTTCAGAAAAGATTATAATGAAAGAATACGTCTTTTAAATTGTAATGAAACAAATAAGTTGAGTGCCAAAACGATTTCAAAGAATGCAAAACTCGAATGGAATAAACAATCTGCAATGGTAAAAAATTTTTTTAAAGTTTTGGCAAAAGAAGCTGATAAACGCCATAAACAGATGTTCCCTAATTACAAATATCAGCCAAAATCTAAACCAAAATATAATGATAATAAAGACGAAAATGAGTCTACATCAACAAATTCTGAGCTATTTGAAGATACTACAGTGGTTGAAAACGTATCAACCTTCGATATCAATGGCAGTATTGCTTCTGATGTTGACATCTCGGAACTCGAGAAATATTTCGACATCCAACTATATTACAGTGATCATAAATAGTTACCCATTTGTCTCCATTATAAAATTATCGATACGATATATCACGAACATTTTTTTTTCATATTTTTTATTTTATTATTATATATAAATATATTTATTCGAACATAAATTTTTGGTTTCAATGAAAGCTTTCATTTTCTTTGCGGAATTTATTTTATTTTATTTTTTATTCTTTACGTTGTAACGTTTTATTACAATAGCTAGCTACAGTAGATGTATGTATAAATTATAAAAGCATGCTTTTAAATCATAAGATCCAACAACAATTCAAGATATATGTCGTGCTAAAATTTGTTAAGTTTTTTTTAAGTTTGAAAAAAATCTTTCAATAAAAAAAAAAAATATATCTATGTACATATTATATTATGACAAATGTAATTTTCTAATGGAAAACATTTCGGGGTTCGCGTTCGCGTGTGTCACATGAATCATTAGCCACAGTGCAGTGAAACAGATTTGTTTCAGCCACTATTGGAGATCACTTAACAAAATTCGTTGAATTCGTTGATCATTTCCATTTATGATAATTTTATTAAGATTGCAGTAAGCCAATTAAATTCCACAAAATTGTCTTTATTCTTAAAACGGCGTAACATGTATTAGGTAATTAGGGCTGATTTTGTGATTTAGGTAAGGTAAACGGAATGCATCATACTTAAGACATCCGAAAGAATTTTCTGTTCAAGCGACAATAGCTGCTTTGATGAAAAAAAAGGGTTATTCGTGAATATATGCCAGAAAGGAGTGAACACAATATTCGTGCATGTTTAATTATTTCTAATAATAACTCACATAATTAATCAAATGGATTCGTTTTATAACTATTTTAAAAAGTTATTAAAATATACATTTTAATTAAAAAAATGGTTTAAAGTCTTAACAATTTAAGGTTAAGAAGTCTTGACAATTTAAGATGAAAATAATGCTCGAAGATCTATTATTAATACATTATCTCAAAGTCATATACATACAGTTACACGTTTAATAACATTATTCAACGGATTACTAACAGTTTACTACAAGAATGCACAGTTTGCTAATAGTTTACTACAAGAATGCAATTTACTAACAGTTTACTACAAAATGCTTGTCAAAACTGTTCGCATTCAATAACTATATAGAGTCATCAATCATTAACTTTGAGGATTTCTTTTCTCAGATGAACCAATATTTCGTCATTCTAAAAATTTACATAATTGGACATTAAAAACAATTAATTTAAAGCATAAACATAAATTATGTAAATAACAAAATAAATTTGTGCATTTTAATTAACAAAAAAAAAAAAAAAGAATCAAAGAAATTTGTAATATTGAATAATCAAAGGATTGGTAATCTTGCGCGATTTTAGTAAGGGTAGAGCAAAGAAAAGTGTAACGTTAGATTGATAAAACAAAATAAAGTAGTCAAAGGAATTGAACTATAAATATAACAATATATCTACTTTTAAAATACGGAGCATGAACACCGACAAATTCCCTACGGGTAATCTTCAATGCCGATCAAATATATTCAATGCCAATTTCAACACGGATTAGCTTTCCATAGACACGATATTTTGTACACTTGACCATTTGGAGAACAGTAAAAGCGAAAGTTACATAGATATTATTAGATATGTGATAATTCTGAAAAATATCGGATTACAATTGTAATGCTCCGAGATGTTGTGTATCCTATATAAGGTTTCAGGCATTAACAAATGAGTATTTAATAATAGTGCTGTATTTAAAGGAAATGTCTAAGAAAAAATTGGTCTGAAAAAAAATATTTTTTGAATATAACCGAATGCAGGAATGACAAGGATCTTTGTTTTTGTGTGCATTGTGATACATTACTTAAAAGTTCAAATGGCTATGATCTGATGTTTGATATGCATGCATTTTTATTATTAGAGTTTGTGAAACAAATATCAAACTAAATATGGCCACAATGAACCAAACCAAATATCACCGAACAATAGTGATATTCTAATTTTCCGAATTTCGAGCTGTCAAATTGTTCAACTCGGCGAACTGATTCTCATACAATTCATAATGTTTAAACTTTTCGAATTCATTATGTTGGATTTCGTAATAAACAATCTTACATTTTAATATATGCTAACATGAAAGAAAATCTATTCAAATAATAGACGATCTTTCAGATTATTTATTATATATAGATATGAATATCACATAATTGGATTCCATTAATAATAATAATATGAATATAAACTAAATTGGATGTTATTACTAAATAAAATTGCTTGCCGCATCACTTACATACGTATTGCATATAAGCCCGAGATAATATATCAATGTTATTGGCTGTACCCCACCTTTCTGCCTATGTTTGGAGCTATGATAGTTACATTGATGACATCACATAACCATTATGGCGTCAGTCGATTTGATAGTAAATATTAAAGGAATTATAAATAAAGTCATTATGATTTCTTATTATAGCCTATATCAATATCACGTGACTTTGCAAAAGTTCATTAAACCGTCTTAAAAACTGACTGACTAGTGCTTTATGAAACAACATATCTTCACAAAGTATCCTATCAGTTTAAAAAAAAACCGCGTAAACAATTTAAAAATATGTTAATGTGTAATCCTAGAATAGTGCGAAAGTTAAACGCTTTAACCTGTCATAGAAGCAATCATTTGAAATCTGTCTAGTAACATTTTTCATTGTAATAATCTCTGCAAGAATTACCAGCCAGTTTTAAAATGTTTGATTTTATAAAAGTTGATGCACTTGGGAATATATGTATACTCAATAACAAATCACGTGACTACGTGCATAACCTGTTATTTTACTTGAGCCTTTTTATAATATCATTAATCGTTTGAAAAGTTGATTTATATTTGTTATTAATAACAAAAAATTTGATTTTTATTTTGTTAATAATTCTTAATAGAACCGAATAAATAAACGACGAAAAATAGCATTAAAAAATAACGGCTAACGAAACGTCTAACAAAAAAAAATTGAATGAAACTAATAGACCCGAATAAATAAACGAATAAAGAGAGCGAAAACAAACGAAAAATCGTATTAAAAAAAATAACGGCTAACGAAAACGTCTAACGAAAAAAAAAATGAATGAAACTTTTTTTTACTCGAGTAATACTAAAATTTCTAATCCGAAAAAAAACAGGAATAAGATATGAAATCGTTAATAACAAAAAAATCTTATAATTGAATAATAAAAAATACGACCCAATGACTAACAAAAAAAAAAAAGGTCCACACTCGAATAAACATAAAATACATTTAGAAACGTCTATCTATATCTTTATCGCGTTTGTTTATCTATTTCTAATTTTTTTAAAAAAATTAAGCGCACTGGTTCATATCAATGAATTCTTCGAACCATCCTTCAGATTCATCTTTATGTTTATCTTTTTTCTTGCCAGGTCTATAGACGTAACCTGGATATGCCTTTCTATGCCTTTCAGTTGCAACGTCCGATAAAATTTTAAAAAACTGCCTTATTTCTGACGATTCGGTTTTCCAAGCATCACCCGCCTCCTTAGATAATTCATACACTTTCATTGCCTTTATTCTGTTAAGATTCTTCTTTCTCTCTCGAGAAATATAATCCTTTCGAAACATAATAAAGTCATTTTGTGATCGAGGAGGCTTTGAGATTTTTCTTTGCTTACGCGGAGCAAGAAGTTCTTCTAACGGTAATGTCAGTTTATGACGAACTTTTTTATATAATCTTTTTAGTAAATTTTCGAGATCAGTTAGAGCTAAATTGGAGGAGGATGAAGGATCCATCTGAACGAACGATATTTCCTGAGATGAAGGACCCTCGGTAGATTTCTCATTAGCATTTGCCATTTTTTTTACATCCTGTTTTTTCTGAGAATTGCAAAAAACGAGGTCTTATATAGCGAAAATGCTAATAGCTAAGTAATTAGAAAATTTCTATAATATGATAACAAAAAAATCATATTCGATAATTAAATTCCATTATGCATTCTTGGATTCTCATTTATCACTGACATCTTGTTAAAAGATAATAATTGAAGCCTTCTTTGCCAATTTATCAATAATGCATATTACTTTGTTCGATATCTTTTTTTACTCTCTTTTTATTTCTTATAAATCACTCAATTAATCCGTTGTTATATTTCTTTCGGCCGTTAATCTTATAAAAAATCACACGATGCCGTTTCTAGCAAGGATTTTTAATGTAACACGAACGCGCAATAATTAAATTTATGCACAGTAAAATTAGGTTCATAAAAATGATGTCATTACCGGTGGATCAAAAATCTTTCTCCGTTTAAATTCCTGCTTAATACAAATTTGAAAGAGCTATTTGTGCTTGAATGGAAATCTTCAAAGCGATTTTGAGCATCATCTAAATTAGTCGGAGTCAATCCTTGTTATTAAATTTTGTGCTTTTGTAATTAACAATACAAAAAATACCTTTTAATAATATAATAATTGCAACAAAATTTTGTTTTTGTTTATAGGAATATTAATAATAGAAAAGGTTTTGTTACCAAATTTGCAAAATTTGAACCAATAAAAAAATAGCGATAAAATTTGACCGTTTTGATCGATGCAGGGGATAAATCGGATTCGATCATTGTGACACATGGCGCCACTTTATTTTAAAATATCCGCACGTGAAATTTTATTACGTAGTATAAAACGTGGATTTTAAACTTAAAGATAAAATTCAATAACCAACAAAAACATGTGCTTGCTTGCTTCCGAATTCAGAGCCAGTGACATTTTTCTGATAAGTCAATCATTTTACAATTGTATTAATACAGGTTAGTTTTCTGATTAGTCATCATTTACAATTGTATTCATACAGTTTAGTGAACTTTTTTAAGAATGTAATATTTCACAAGTGAAAAATACAATTAAGAACGTCTCTATATTCAATGAAACACCAACAGTTATTATACAAATTAATTCAAAAGGATCTGCTACCTGGGAGTGCTTTGCTAGGAAGGTGAATTTCTGCTTACATTATGTATATGATTATTTTCGTTGTTAAATATATTTGACTTTGTGAAAAAAAAAATTTAACAAAGAAAACTTCTCCAAAAATGAATCGTATAAAGACGTGCTCATCAACGTAACTTTGATTCAAAAAGAATATCAATTGATTTGCACAAACCGATCGAACAGGGATGATGATTTTCTGCAATATGCAGAATACGCAGAATTTGCAGAATTCCCTTATTTTGTTGAAATTAAATTTTATTTCGGATAATTATAGGATAATTGCAGAATTGAGAATTTAAGGTCAAAGATTCGGAGATTTTCGGAGAATAGAAACAAAACATCGGACCTGCTTATTTTACCGACCACATTCCGTAGACACAACAATCAATCCAACATGTTCATTTCACCGACAAGTTCATTTCACCGACGTTTATTTCACCGACAGCTCATTTCACCGAAAATTCAAATCTGGTTATTTCCGTTAGGATCAGGTTAGAATTAGAAAACTTGTCGGTGAAATAAACACGTGATTAAATGTCTACAAAATGAAACCATGGTCATCGGAAAGTTTCGGGTACATCAGTATAAAAATGGGAATTTGTGCGCAGAAAATTATCGTTATCATCCCTGCAATCAAACCAATAAAAGGATTTGGTAGATTTCACCGACATATAATTCGCCGACACCTATTTCACTGACAGCTCACTTCCCCGACAGCCACTTCTCCGACTTCACTTCCCCGACAGCCCATTTCCCCCATCCCAATTTAAGAAATAGAAACACGAATTGTTTGCGGTATTTAAGTTAAAAAAAATTGGTTTTAAAATATAAAAACGAAAGCTTGTAACATTGTATAAACGTTATAAGGCATATGAAATATTGTTTTATTTAGAGTATAAATGTTTTTTATTAAACTTTGACATGCTTAGAAAAATTATTCAAATTAATTCAAGACTCATTGTCTAATTTAAGTAGTTCGTCTGAAGGTTCTACACTAACTACCATATATGGAACCTGCTTGTAAGTTCTCTATTTAACCACTCTAGTTTCCATATCCACCCACCTACCTCTGCCTACCAACAACCCTGGCTGATGTCAGTGAAAATATGTCATGGTAATTAAGTCTTTAAAGCAGTTCTTTGGAACCTTTGACCTTGTACTAAACTTTTCAGAATCTTTTGTATCTCATTCTTACAACTAATTTGGTATTACTATGGTTGAAATCAACACTGGCAGTCAAGGTGTACCATTAAACTGCTATGTCTTTGTAGAGTTCACCTCAATTCCAGTACTGATTTCACAATATATTCTTACTATTTTGGTATTCAATTCAAGTTCCATTAAGTTGTCATTCCAGATAGTTTAGAAAGGTAGATTGAAACTATACACCTTTGGTTTATATGTTTGTTAGCATATACTCTTTTTTCTGGAATCCAAAAATTTCAGTGACCTGATTGGTTCATCTGGTCCTTCCTAAAAGATTAATACATTTGTTCAGTTTTATAAGTTCTAGTTCTATTTTATAAGTCTAATCTTTACAATAGCATTATCAAAAGTTTAGGTTATCTCTTTATTCGAGTCTTTCAAATAGGTTTCTGTTTTTTTATCTGGTTTCTATGATTTATATGACCTAAAGACTTATTTTAAATTCACATCATCCAGTATTAGTTTGTGTTTTTTCATATAATATTATATGAGAGTCTAGATCTTCTAGTCATACTAATATAACATGGATTACAAATATCTTATCCCAACCAATTACAGAAAACAGTTAACTATAATATATAAAGAATTGCAAATTTTTATCATCACTGAAATTTGAACTCTAAATCTGCTATTTGAAGTTAACAACCTATCTACTTTACTAGGTTACCATATCTCTATTTAATAAATTTAATAAAATAGTTAGTTAAAAAAAATTAATAATAACAAGTCAATATACCAAATTAGTAATATAAATATTAAAAGTTTTATATATTTTTGTCTATAATTTTTTATTTACTAGTTCAAATTAGATAAAACTACTTATATTTAACTTAGCTTAATAAAATAGTTCTAATAAGTATAAAATCATATAATTTTGATTACTGAATTCTGAAATTGAAAAAAATTAGTGAAATTTATAATTTTTTAAATATATAACTTAACTTTGATTAGTTTTTATTATTATATTAAAAAACTTATAAATCTTACAGATCTTACAAATTTTATTATAAATAAAAACTAAAAAGTATATCATATAATATTTTAACTAAATAACTAAATAAGTTAACTGAATATCTTAATTATTAATTTGTTAATTAATTTTATAAACTAGATATTTGAGCAATTTAATAATTAACTAGTTATTTTATTTTAAAATATAATTATTAATTTTAAAATATATTATTTAATTATAAGACTTATAATGCTTTTTGCTAACTAATTTATCTACACTATAGACTATTAATAAAGCTATATTTTTGCAAAGTTTATTCAAATCTTAGTATCAAATTTATAATATATCTTTAATATTTAATATATTATTGTTTTGTTCTTAGACTTTTAATTCAGATAGCTTAATAAAAATATAACCTGTTTATAGTATATTAAATTTGATTTAATATATTTTTTCTTTAGTTTAAATTTTAGTGACCTGATTGGTAATACTGTAATAAAATTTATTAAAAACTATCAAGCTGTAGCAAATTTTAAAGTGATGAGGGTCGAGTGAAAGATCTTTTATTTAAAGAAAAATAAAATAAATAAAAATAACTAAAAATAAGAAATAAATATTTAAAAATAG
>CAJVQA010006885.1:0-14399 GCA_910591915.1 Cetraspora pellucida | reverse complement strand
ATCTCTGTAAAAATAGTTGTAATAGCTAACCCAATATAAAGTCAATAAAGTATTGCCACAAGTATGGCCTTAGAAAGAAAAAAAAAATCCTAACAAATAACCTAATCACTATATAAAACTTAAATATACACTACCCATACCTATATACTACTTTAACTTGTTAACAATGTTTAAATATAGAAGATACTCTACATATACTGCAATGCAAAAAAAACAATTTAAATATACAACAAACACTTCTTAATAAAATTAACAATACTTTAACAACACTTAATATTTTTATTGTCTCATCATTTACTCTTCTAAATACAATACTTCATTTTACACTCAACACAACCAATTCACATTATCATCATATCTTAAATCTACTTATTAACATCATATCCAATATGATTTTTAACAATATTAAAATACTTATAAATAAACAAACTACACATTTTCTTATAAACTTATCTAACAATCTTCTATTTTGGTTCTTTAACAAAATCTGATTTTCTTGTAACATTACACAACACCAATAAGAAACTGTCTGTAATATTACTTCTAAAAGCAAATGCAATAAATTCTTTTTATCTATTATAACTCTACTATCCAATACAAACTCAATTACAACTCAAATTAATAACAATTCTTCTGTTATTGAAAAATGATTTTTTCAAGATTACTCACCAACTTCTTGCTTTATATAATAATAAGATAAACACCTTAGGTTTTCTCTAACCTATCCTAATTAGAAATTGATAAATTAATCAACCATAACATTTATTAGAAAATAGAAAATGTAATGTCACATTAGATGTCTTAAAAGAAATATTCTTAATTAAGTAGCACAAATGTAATTAGAAATCTTTAGTATAGAAATTTCTTCTATGTACTTATAAAGTTTTTACTCTGATATTATATAAATAAAAAAATAAAAAAAAATAAAAATAAAAATTTACTTCTTAAGTATTACAGTTCTATAACTTAAATCAATTATACAAAATTTGTTAATTTAAAAGATATAAACTGCTATTAATAAAAATCAAGCAGATTAACATTTTAAAAAAATTAATACCTTAACTTTTACTGTTAATATATATTTTGCTAAATTTTTAAAATTTATCAGAATATAAGTAAAAAAGTTAAAATATTGGTTTTTTTAAAAAATATCAATTTGTTTAATTTTTATTAACAGCAACCTATATATGTAATACATATAGCAGATATATTTATGTAATCATATTAGTCAGAATCAAAGATCTTTAAATTGTCTTGTAACTACAATAATAACACCTATTATAGAACTTGCAATTTGAATAACCACTTAATAATATTAAAATTCAGCTTTATACATGATAATAAATAAACTTATTCATTTTTCTTAACAGCACTTGTATATGTATACCCATAGGCATGTCTTTTTCAGCTCAAGGGCATGCCTATGTTGTTCATGCCCTGAACTCTAATTACAACGTATTATCATCAAAAGAGTTAATATGTAGTGCATTTTTTTAGGTTTTCTTTAGTTATAAATAGTAGATATTACATAAATTCTGGACATCCGAAAAATTGATAAATGAATCAATAAATTTGATTTTGGCCGATGTGACATATTTAATTCCGACTCGGTAACTTCATCGAAGAGATTTTTTAAGCTGTTTCGGAGTTTATGAAAACAGCTGCAATATGAGCGAAAGCTCAAGTTATAATCTACATAGCTTTTAGAATCGTTACACAACGATGTTAATCTTTTTTTTTCATCGAAAACATTATATGACACTTTATGTAAAATAAGATAATAAAATACAAGCGTGGCCAGTGGGAGTTTTCAGGTTATAGTTTATTATTAGATTTAATGTTTTGAAATAATATCCAAAATTATCGACTTGGCTTGTAATTTGTTAGTCAACTATAGTCACTAGTCCCGCTCTCGTTTATGATCCTTGTCAGATGCATCACCTCTAGTTTTTTGTGCTCGTTTTTCCTTGTTTTGTTCAATAGCCTGTTTTTTCCTCTCTAAAGGATCGATAACCACATAATCGTCCGGATCATCCCTCCTTTGCATTAAATCCTTACCTCTATAATCTTTTTCAAATACAAGACGATGTGATAACCAGCCTTCATCAGTGTCCTCTGTTTGTGGTTGTCCAAACGTATCTTGGCAAGATAAGCAATTGGGAACTGAATGAAGAATACATAGTTCTGCATTTTCACTTATCGTTACAGGTTTATCATCTTTCGGATCCGCAGTAAAAAGTTTGGACTGAAAATCTTTCAACTTCTTCAGCGTCTAAACGAATACAACGTAAAAATCATG
The DNA here is from genome assembly GCA_910591915.1 of Cetraspora pellucida. NCBI lineage: Eukaryota > Fungi > Glomeromycota > Glomeromycetes > Diversisporales > Gigasporaceae > Cetraspora > Cetraspora pellucida. Next base: position 12,100 of record CAJVQA010006885.1, on the reverse strand, counting down.
GGTGTAAGATTTGAAAACGGCACAGCTAAAATAATTGTACAACTCACCTCCTCTTCAGATTTTTTCTGCCTTTTAGCTGCAATAGCTTTTCCAGATGATAAATATTTCTGTTTTTCAACCTCCATAAAAGAGGTTTTTTGTTTTTTTTTCTTTGGTTCATCATCATCAGAATCCCTCGAACGATTCAATTTTTTTATATCTTGTTTCACCTGATCGATTTCCTTACGTATAGCATCCCTATAATATGATACTTGCATTATAAGACAATAAATTTTGAGATATATACACTTTTCAAAAAAAATTATTAATTAATAATGATCTAACTTTTTAGATAATTGTTGCTCGCTGTTATCCTCTTTGGAAGCCTCCGATTTCATAGATTCATGATGTTGTCGAATATTTTCTTTCATTTTTCGATCAAATGTTTCGGCAGAATTCTCATCTACCATCACCGTTTTTTTATGTATCTTATCTCTAGTTTCTTCAGGTTTTTCCTAATAGATATCGAATAATAAAGTGTCAACTGGTGATCATTTCAATTAGCTAATAGTCCATTATCTCATTAAATGTTATATAACCTTTTCGATTTCTGTTGTATTCTGTTTAAAGTCAGTTACAGCAACTTCTTTACTTAATCGAGGATCATTTTCCACCAAATCATGACTACTTTTTATTTTCATGCTAGGATCATCATTAGCGTCAAGTTCTTGTGCTTCTTCGCCAAATGATAATAATGCAATGTTTCTATAACCAATGGAAATAAATCAATTAAATTTATTAATAAATTTATTAAAATAAAATTATTTTATACTTTTTAGGTTTTTTTTTACGGGGTTCTTCTTTCTGTGAAATGGCAACCGTTTGTGCTAATGTCTCTTCTAAAGTTATACGTGGCACAATGTCATCAAAAGGATTCCATATCACTTCAGTAGAAATAATTTTTGGTGGATAGAGTGGTCGTTCATTCTCATCGGTTTCAAGTTCACCAATTTTCAATACATTAAAGACTGTATCATCTACCACCTTTCCGAATATAGTATGTTTATTCTGTAATTCATCTGTTCTATCCAATGTGATAAAGAATTGACTACGATTATCGTTCTTGCTAGTGTTAGCCATTGCAACAAGTCCTCTACGTACAAACCGAAGACGCGAATGAAATTCGTCCTCAAATGGACCCCCATATATTGATTCACCACCTGTAAATAGTGAAAATAAACCAATAAATTTTTAAATGAATTTTTGCACATCAAAGATTAAAATCTGGATAAATAACAATAATTGATATGATGCAATACCAAAACCAGTCCCAGTCGGATCACCGCCTTGAATAATGAAACCAGAAACTACCCTTCGGTACCGAAATGAAGTATCAATTTGAATTAAAGTTTCTTGAGATGAGGAACCGACAAATTTAAAATACCTACCTGTGAAAAATAGTTGAATCATATTGTCTCTCTAGGGCCAATTGCACAAAATTTCGACACGCTTTAGGGGCTTCCTTTGAGAAAAGCTCAATGGCAATATCACCAGCAGTCGTATGAAGAATGACCTTCCCGCTAATGGTTAAAGAAAAAATTAGATCGATTTAACAAAATCACATTGAAATATTAATTAAGAAACCTCGTATGTGGTTCTTGAATATAGATATTACTCATGACGGTTCAAATTTAGTGGAAACCTCTTCGTTTCAACTCTTGTCGTTATTAACACTTTCCGAAATGCAAGTTACAAACGATTGGCCGAGGAACCATCAAATCACATGAAATTTAAATAAGACATCATTATTGGCTATTTATACAACATGTGACAATAAACCAATCAAATTGCCTAATTTTTAACAAAAAAAAATAATAAAAAATAGGTAAAATATTTTTTTTCAATTATTATAAAACGCACCTATGGTGTTTTGCACCTATTATATGTTTTTATTATGTTTTTTAAATTTTCTAAGTTTTTATAAGTTTTGTTATTGAAATTTTTTCACGTTAAGATAGTTTTTAAGTTAGTATTAGGCCATACCAACTTGATTTTTTGTTTAACATAACCCCTTTCCCCTCTTTTGAAAATACCTATAATATAAATAATACACATAATATACATATAACAACCAATAGAAATCGCGTATTTGAATCATGTGATTATTACCAGTAGATCAGTTAAACTACGTATAAGCACAAATCGGTTAGATCAGTAAAAGTTTATGCATGTGCGTATGAGTTAACGTTATGCGCATAATCTTATTATCGTTTTTAATAAAAGTAATCATAATGCGTTAATATGTAACCGTAGTGGTATAATATAGTTAAAGATATTATAAAAGAGAAAGAGTGACTATTGAGTCGTGGATTCTTTTTTTCCAAGATAATAAAGGATATAAATACCCCGTCTCCGCATAACCAGGATCATGGTAAAACTGTTGATAAATAGAGATGTTGTTAGTGTAGAGTTGGAAAGTAAAAGTGTAAGAAATTAATGTGAATATTACCTGGACATTGGTAACAAAGTTTTTCATTTATTCAATAATTTTGTTGAATTTATATCAGGATTTCAAGTTGGCAAGTACTTATCTGTTATTCATTCAGCAAAACAATACACTTTTTTTTTTGATACGAATAGATTCTAAATATAAAGGATTGCTATTCTTAAATGCAAATGTATGTTAGTAATTAGGTAATCTCTTTTTACTACTGCTTAAAACTATTGTTATACATATTCTAATTTAAAAATCCTTTAATGGTTAGTAACTATACTAGCTGTTAAAAACCTTATCTTCATACAGTATGTAATAAATTATCTGAACTAATTATTATTGTATCTCATTTAAAGAAATATTAAACTTGAAACAGATCATAAAAGTTTAGAATATATAATAAAAGTAATATTAATTATATAATATGAACAATAGAAATTAATAATAGAAATAGGACATATGTACTTACTATACATATAGCATGTATATATGTAATCAAAAAAAAAGTTATCTTTTATGGTTTTATAATGAAAAAATTGCTTATAATTAATTTCTTAAAAATATTTTATCTTTTGGTTCAGGTTAATAAAAGCATTAAATGCATTATTCCTAATTGAATAATGAGTAAAAAGCTTATTAGTAATCAATTTTTTGATTTTTTTGATACAATTTTGTTAAGACAATATTATAATAAAAAAGTAAAAGTTTTTATTAGACATAAAAAGTCTAAAAATTGGCAAAAAGTAGATAATAAGTTAAATGATAACTTAGCAATACTAGAAGTTTTAAGTTTTATATATATTAAATTTTGTTTTGTTTCTAATATTAATTTAAATAAAACAGTCTTAATTCAAAATGAACTAGATGCTTTTTATATTCTAATAAAAAATTCAAAACAACTTTTATTTCTATAATGTTATAATAAGCATAATAATTACAACAAATTTTATAATGAAATTATTGAGTTTTTTTAAGTTTAACAAGTTGGTTAGACAGTTAGTTTATATGAAATGATAAAAAAAGAATTTATAAATTATTTTACAAATGCTCTTTGGTATATTGATCTGTATCTTTTAATATTGCATATATATTTATAATATCTGCTAGCCCTTTTTATATAGTTGAAAATGTATTAAGATGATTAATTATATAATAAGTATTATTATACTAAGTATTATAAAAAAAACTACTTTCTTAGCAAAAACTCGTATATTTTTCAAGCTTTCTTGAGCTTTCTATTAGTCAGTCTTGAGCAGATAACAATATATGAAACCAAACAATATCTATGATTATTTCTTTAATTGAGATTTTAAAAAATTATTCTGATAGAATGTGGTGACCTAGTGAAGTGGTCAGGTTGTCAATTCTTAAGTGGCAGGTCTAGAGTTCAAATCCCATAGACAACAAATTTTGAAAAATAAGATCTGTGTTATGGTAACTGTCTCTGTCGATCAGTTAGATTTGTGTATCTGTAACCTTTGTTGCATCATCTCGAATAGGAGCTCAGGGCATTTATGCAAACTGTAACATTACACCCACATAAAGAAATGTTAATAGCCAGTGTTACATAAGACTTCAGTGCAAACCCATGATAAGACCACTGGGCATAGAAAGCAAAGGAACCGAAGAGTTAGAAACTCACTTAGAAATTCTAAGTAAAGAGGTAGCATGGACTTTTAGTAGTACTACCAAACCATTGGAAGCCTCTAAAAAAGAATTACTAAAATCTTATATAAATAGAACAACAACATGTATAGAGGACCATATACTAACCAAGCTACTGAATTCGCCAGATAGGCTATCTGAATCGGTAGTTTGGGAAGTCTTGTAGGTCTTGTAGATCCAGAAATAGAGGTGTAGAAGTTAGAAAAGGAAGGTATCAGGGTTCTTGTGAACTTTATAAGGATATAGTGGTTTAATGGTTAGCCCTAACTGCAAGTGATGGTCTAGGCCAGAGCAGTACTGGGTTAGCTGTAAGTATAGAATATAGAAAGCTCCAGTAGGCTTAGTATAAAGTTAAACATGACTTAGTGACTATGGTATATTTGCAGTAATGACTGCAATTGATAGGGTAGAAGTGGATACAGGAATTAGAGTGTTTAAATAGAGAACCCATAGGCAGGTTTTAGATATGGCAACTAGTGTAAAACCTTTAAGTAGATTACTTAAAATAGACAATAACTAAAGTTGTATAAGTGGCTAGTTGTATACTCTTTCTATAATTGCCTTTGTAGCTGTTATACACAATAGTTATATGCCGACTGATTATCAATAAACTCTTGGATCACAATTACTTGCCTTAACATTAAAAAAAAAAATTATTTTGATTATTTAATTGCAACTGTTACTAATATAAATGTGTTTTATTATAATAATAAAAGTGCTTATAGTCCTGAAAATAATAGTACAATATACCAAATTTCTGCTTATGAGTATAATAAGCTTAAAGATAATTATATAAGGTTAAAAGACTATCTATTAAAAAAGCTATTTTATGAATATATTAATATTTAACAATTATTTTCAAAAAACATTATAAAATAGTACTAATTAATATTTATTTCTTAAATTGTTTTGCATGCAAATTGGCTTACATCTTTTTTTAAAAATTAATTTTTATAATAAAATTTTAATAATTAATTTTAGCAATATACTTTCTAAATAAAAAATATTTTTAAAATTCTACTTTATAAACTTAGTTAAGAAACTTTTTTAACTTTATTAAAAAACTTTTAATTAATTAAAGTTTAAAGATTGTATAATATAAAAGGTTATTATTAAAATATTTTTAGGTTTTCTAAAATTTTATATGTTTTTGAAATCAAAAAAAAATTTTTTCTCTTAAAATAAATATAATTTTTATATATAAATTATTAAACTTATAATAATTAAAAACATAATTTTTAATATAAACTAAAAAATTGTATTAAAAACTATAGATTTAAAATTAATATTTAAAAAGTTTATCATAGATAAACTAAAAAAATATTTTATTGAAATTTTTTTTAAAATTACACATTTTTGGTCTATAAGCAACCTACTTTTTTTTTTTATAATTTTGAAATAAATACTGCAAAAAAGTAATCCTTATTTTTAAATATTATTATATCAAATTTTATTTAAATATTTTAACATTTTAAAAAAATAGATCAAAGCCAAAAAAATACAATTATGCAGACAAATTTGTCTGCAAAAATCTATAATCTAAGGAATAAAATAAATGCTAAAATTTGAATAAACTCTATAAATGTTATTTTTACTATAATAATATTTAGATCAATTGTAAAAATAAATATAAAAAGTTTTAAGAGATTTACTTCAAGAATAAAATAATTCTAAAGTTGAGATAATAACCTGAACATAATTTAGTAATGTTAATATAGATACAGATTTAGAGAGTTTAAAATAAAACATCTAAGCAGAAGTATTAGATACAGTAATTGTAAAAAACCTTTAAATGAATTTCTTAAATAGATAATATAAAAAAGTTATATGTATAGTCAATTGTATACTCTTCTTATAGTAGTTCACAAAATTATATTACCAAAAAAAGTTATTAATAAAAGTTAAAAAATCAAAGAGATTATTTTTTTTTTAAAAAAAAAAAACTAAGAAATTAAAAACTTTTTTGGAAATTCTTAAATAAAAAGATAATATAAACTTGTAATAATATTATCAAACTAATTAAAACTTATGAATTATCTTCAAAAGAACAGATTAGATAAACTATATACAAAAAACATATATATAGAGAAATATATAACTAATCAGGTTATTAAATTTATTAAAAAGATGTGGGTTCTATAGTTTAGCAGTTAAGCTCCCATACTCTTCATAGTTAAGATCAACAGTTCAAGTCTGGCTAGAGGCAAAACTGAAAGATTTTAGTTTCTGTAATCTAATAAGAAGTCTGTAATTAAATGCAAAACCTTGTGATTAAGTCCAAGTGCAGTACAATAATGGAAATATGAATTTTTGGAAGGAGACCCAATTATGAAGTACAGACACTATGCATAACAAGCAGTTGTTATAGAAGGTTATAGTTATGAAAAAATTGTATATGTAAGTCCTTTAGGTTAGAGCAGTATCAACATTCTTATATCTCCTAATATAGGCAATACCAACATCTCTGCACTCAACTTGTAGAATACTTGCTTGAAAGGATAATCAACAGATTATACAAATAAGTCTTAATTAGGATTCAAGAAAAGGATTTGATTAGGGGAGTATTCTGAAAGTAACCAAGACTAGAATGATGAGAGAAGCAGTGAACATGAGAATGGACTATAATAAAAAATTGGCTTAACCAAAAATTAAAAGCACCTTTGGCATAGCTGAATAATCTAATTATAGAAGAAAAAAATCTTGAAGGTTGGTGTATGACTTTCTTGTATAATATAAAAGTACTAAATCGAGTTTCTGGTCATACCTATATAGAAGTTTATGACAAACAAGACTGGGATCAACCAACCAATATGAGATAAGATCTGCAAAATAGTATGACATCATTGGGATTGGTATAACTCTCTAAGGTATAACCAGAATTGTCTTGCAAGTATTATCGAATAAGCTAGAAGCTTGCAATAAATAGTAGTATGGTATCATTAAAGTTGGAGGAACTTCCTAGGTATAACCAGAATTGTCCTGTTTTTAAGCACAACAAGTCTCAGTCTCTACCATAGAAGAGAGCATCATGTTGAAGATTAAATGCAGTATCAAGTTACTGTATAATATTAAGACCTAGAGCATCTGCAGGAATGGTAGCAACAGACATGGCTTGAAATATAGATTGGTCAAAAAAGACCAATGACAGCAGCAGATCTGGCTTAAGATACAGGTTCTTTGCAGATCCTGGACCATTGTCAGAACATCTTAGAAAAATCAATAACAGGCATATCAAAGATAGGAAGATCATAAGGATCAAACATATTTAAATAGAACCAATTTGGGAGTAGTATAGTAACAAAAAAATGAGAAATATAGAGAACAAGGTAATACTAGATATAGTTAAATTAAGAGACAGAAAAAACAAGATCAGATAAAACATATAAGTAGAACATATAGGTATGATTTACAAAAGACAATACCTCTGGCATTTGAGATATCGTATTAAGTTCAGTAGGTATTCTTGTCTGTGTAGTAGTTTAATGGTGTACTTTGACTACAAGTGGTTATTAATATAACTGCATGCAGGCATGTAGCAAACATGCACTTAGATGCCATATAGGTAACTAGGTGAAGTCAGTGATGTAAAATTAGATAGTATATAGTACTAGTAATAATAGATTATAAAAAAAAAAAATATAATCATAAATTCATATTATATCAAGTTAAAGCTAATAAACCAACTAACATTGTCATCAAAGTTATAAAAAAAAAAAAAATTTATTAAAGAAAAAAACTACAAAAATATATTATATTAGGTCATAATCTGATCAAAATTTGATAGTAAAAAATAATAAAGATATTAAAAAAATATAATTAAACAGATAGACTCTAATTATAAATATTAGATAACAAGAGGTGTAGTAACCTAGTGAAGTAGTCAGGTTGTCAACCTCCCAAGTGGTAAGTTGAATGTTCAAATCCTATCAATAATGAAAATTTGGATAATTATTTATATAATATTTGTATTATAGCAATTGTTACTAATGATTAGATTAAAATACTTGTAATAACAGTCACACTAGCATAACTGGCAAGTCATAGAGTATTTGTGCAATGTTGAAGTTATACAGAGAAATGCAAACTGCCAAATTGGATAGTACAAACATTAGATAAGTCCTTGTGGCTATATAAATCTATTAAAATTGAGTAACAAAAAGTTTATTTAGGAAGATCTAATTAAAGAGATAGCTAGATCTTTGATAGCTTTACTGTAAAAGCTAGCTTAGTGAAACAGATACCAAGATCTAGTACTTAGTCATAGTAGCCAAACAGGCAAGAACCTCTAAGTTAGAAGTTTTGGAAGAATCACTAATCAGATTGTTAAAATAAACTGAAGGAAAAGAATATTGGGCTGACCTAATATACTGATGAACTAGTTATAGTTTTATACAGATTATTTGGATTAAGAATTTGATAAAAAATAAGAGAAAAGACAGATGTATACTAAAGTACCAGGGTTATGCTATGAAGTAGATGTTGAGATCTAAATAAACTCTACAAAAACACAGTGGTTTAATGGTTAAGTCCTGATTGCAAATATTGGTTCTGCCATAGTGATACCTAAGTTAGCTATAAAAATAGATACAGAAGACTCTGGAGGGTTTATCTTAAAGATAAATTGGTTCTAAGATTAAGATAATGATCTGAGCATCTGGGTATGTTCTAGTGAGTTAACACAGATTACAGGTTCAGAGAGTTTAAATTGAAATATCTAAGCAAGAATATAAGATACAACAATTAGTAAGAAAGCTTTAAGCAGACTTCTTAAATAAGTAATATAGAAAAGTTACATTGTAGCCAATTATACACTCTTCTGTAATAGTTTAGTGAACCATAATACTGATAAATAATTAATAAAAGTCAAAAGACCAAAGAGGCTATCTTAACATCAAAAAAAAAATTTAAATAACAGAATATAGTAATCTAATAAAATAAATAGATTATTAACCCTTAAGTGGCAAGTTTAAGGTTCAATTTTTATAAACAATGAATTTTGAAAATTATATCTGTATTATAGTAACTGTTTCTTGTTGATCAGTTGAGTTTTGGGTATCAGTAATTTTAGATATACTAAGTTGGATCTCACTTGACATTAAGATTTTAGAATATCTATGTAAAGTATAATGTTATACATATATAAAAGAATATGAAAAACTGATGTTGTATAAGACTTCAGTGCAAATCTGTAATAAGATCACTAGATATAGAAGACTAAGAAACTGAAAAGACAGAAATTCACTTAGAAATTTTGAATAAAGAAATAGTATAAACTTTCAATAATACTATTGGACTGATAGAAACTTATGAAACATTTTCATAAAAACTATTAGATAAACTGAATAATAAGATATATAAAGAAGTTATGACCAATTAGACTACTGAAATTACTAAAGAAAAAGAATATATAAGTATATCATATCAAGCCATCTGAATTAGAAGTTTGAGAGTCAGTTAGTTCCAAGTTGCAACTAGTAGGAAATAATAAAAAAGAAATCAAAAAGATGAGTACTAGGGTTTGGATGAACTTTACAAAAATAATAGTAATTTACTAAGTAATTCTAATTGCAAGTATTGGTCTTAATCATAGCATCAAACCAGATTAGCAATAAAAGAGAATACGACTCACTCTAGTAGATTTACTTTGAAAATAAAAATAGTTTAAAATTGTAGTTTTATAGTTAAAAGTGAATAGATCTAGGTTTGTGATTCAGTGAAATTAATACTAGGATCAAATCAGAGGGTTTAAATGAAACATCTAAGCAAAGATGTTAGGTACAACAATTGGTAAAAAATCTTCAAACAGACTTCTTAAATAAGTAATATAGAAAAATTACACATGTAGCCAGTTATACATTTGTCTGATAATTCAATATGGATTTATCTATATAAAATATATATCTGATATAAGTATTAATAAAAAACTAGAACCAAAAAAATCATCTTAATACTGAAAAAAAAATAAAATAAAAATAAAAATTAAATAACTATAGTATATTATATAAAACTAGATTAGCTATATATAAAATATAATAGACTCTAATAAGTCTTTTATATTAAAAATAAAGTAATTTAAAAATACTGATAAGTATTAGAAACTTAAATGAACTATGCTCTAAAAATATTCTTATAATATAAAAAGATTGCATATACAGAAGATTTAAATAAACAAAATCTAGAATTGACTTGCAAGTATAATATCTAATATAAAACCTGTATAATAATATATAAATAAACTACTTAAATTAAACACCAAAAGTGCACATGTAACTAGTTATAACCTTCAATGTAAAAAATCTTCTAAAAACAATAAAAAAATCACTTTTCAAAAATAAAAACTTTAACTTAAAAAAAAAATACATATATATATATATAAAGATAAATAATAATACACATTAATGTTATAAAAATTTCACATAGGAGTGTGGCGACCTAGTAAAGTGGTCAGGTTGTCAACTCCTCAAGTGGTAGGTTGGAAGTTCAAATCCTATCGATAACGAAAATTTGGATAATCATCTATGTAATATTCGTATTACAGCAATTGTTACTAATGGTTGGGTTAGAATATCTGTAATGGCAGTCACACCAGCATGACTGGCAGGTTATAGGGCATCTGTGCAATATTGGAGTTACACAGAGGAATGCAAACCAACATATCGAATAGTGCAAACACTAGATAAGTCCTCGTGACTATATAAATCCGTTGAAATTAGGTAACAAGAAATCCATTTGGGAAGACCTAAGTAGAGAAGTAGCTAGATCTTCGATGGCCCTACTGTAAAGGCTAGCCTGGTGAAACGAATACCTAGGTCTAATACCCAATTCTAGTAGCCAGATGGGCAAGAACCTCTGGATTGGGAGTCTTGGAGGTACTACCAACCAGGCCACCAAAATGAACCAAAGAAAAAGGATATTGGGCTGACCTGATATATCGATGAACTGGTCGTAGTCCTACACAGGCTATCTGGATTGGGAGTTTGGTAAAAGGGTGGGGGAAAAGGCAGGAGTATACTAAAGTATCAGAGTTATGCTATGAAGTAAATGCTGAAGTCTAAGTGAACTCTACAAAGGCATAATGGTTTAATGGTTAGCCCTGACCACAAGTGTTGGTTCTGCTATAGCGATACCTAAGTCAACTGTAAAAATAGGTACAGAAGGCTCTAGGAGATTTACCTTAAGGATAAATTAATCCTAAGGTTGAGGATGATGATCTGGTGCATCTGAGATGACCAGTAATGTTAATACAGGTTACAGGTTCAGAAGGTTTAAAGTGGAGCATCCAAGCAGGAGTGTTAGATACAGCAATTGGTGAAGAACTTTTGGGCAGACTCCTTAAATAGGTAATATAGAAAAGTTACACATGTAACTAATTGTACTCTCTCCTGTAGTGGTTCATTGAACCACAATACCGATAAGTGATTAATAAAAGTCAAAAGACTAAAGAGGTTACCTTAATACCAAAAAAAAAAAAAAAAAAAATTTCACATTTGATTAAATGAAATTGGCTCTAGGTTACAATTTCAAATCTATTAAGATAGTGTAACAAAAATTGTTCACATGCTAACATAAGATGCCCGGGATGTAGTTTAAAATTTTGGCCCGAATTAATCGTAATTCGGCCTAAATTAAGTTTAATTCTGGCAGATTTTTAGCCTACACCCTGAGACAATACAGTAGAATGGGCTGGGGTTTTTACATATATCTCACATATAAATCGATATCTTATTTCAGAAATTAATAATTTTAAAATTTTTTTGTTCGGTTTTTTTTCATAGTTAGGCTAGAATTTAGGGCTAGTGCTTATAATAAAAGAGCATAGGTGAATTTTAGTAGGGTTTATAATTTCAAATTAAGCATCACCATCATCATCCCCGACATACGAAAGAACTCATACAGGGGGATCCCCAAAATTCCGGGTCGGAATACATCGGAATCATGATCGGCAGGGCCGGAATTAACTAA
>CAJVQA010006884.1:0-14400 GCA_910591915.1 Cetraspora pellucida | reverse complement strand
TACGGATAAACCACCCAGCCAAATCTAACACGCCTATTTCGACTTAGCCGCCGTAGGTTATGCGAGAGTTGGATTAGTTTAGCGACAGACTCGCCGATTTCCGGACTCACACTATTAATTCTTGTAGTTTGATTTTTTTAAGAAGTGATTTAAATTTTATAAATAATATAAAATTAAATTTATTTAAGCTGCCAATCATATAAAATCTTTATATGAAATGAGTATATAAAGTTTCTATATATATTCCTTTCATAAATATACAAGCATTACGACCTATGAAATTTATTACGACTCATAACAATACATCACTTGTGCTACAACGGGTTGTAGCATTGCCACAAATATATCTAACCTCTAGACATGCGCTTCTTAAATGGCTTAAAAGGGAAAAATGGACAAATCGAAGATTTATTGAATCTACTGCGCAGCATGCACTGTCTCGCATTATACTAACTCTGCTAATAGGCCAGGATTGGGATATTTCGAAGCTCCTGAAATATTCCCATGCACAGCGGCCCATCTCTTTAATTGTATTAAAAACATTTCAAACATTTCTAATTAATACTTTAATATAGTTTTTTTTATTGACTAGGAGAGTTATTAAAAATAAGCACGTACTGAATCTGTGACAGGTTATGCCGATTACCAAATCGAAGATCAGAATTTAGCGTAGGCTTTAATTTACTTAATATTTTCTATATTTAAAAATGTTCTCATCTAACTAAAATTTCGTGCTGAAAACTTTTATTTAGAAGTCAAATGTGTAGTTTCATAGCAAAATCTTGAGTTATTTATGATTTTTCTGTTTTCACAATGCTTTTCGATTTTTTTAAGTTACACGAGATCATGTGATTTTATTGACATAGCCTTTCACAGATTCAGTATGTGCTAAAAATAAGATGTCTAATTTAGTAAATTGACTTTTGAGGTGGCGTTTCCATGGAATTAATTTGAGGTCCCAAATAATAAAGTTTATTTTGTTTGTTTTGTACGTACGTACGTACATGCATATTAATTGTGGGTTTGTTTGTACGTAGACAATGATTGGGGACTTAAACAATAGAGTTCATCATTGTTTGTTTTGTACATATTTGATTACCCAAATTAGTAAGATATCAAATTTGTAATTCGGCCGAGATAAAATAAAGAATTTCGATAATTAAGTTTCACGAAAATAGAATTCCTGAAAAAAGCATTTTTTAGTTTATCTATTATAGTTTTAATTATAAAATTTCTAAAGGCTTCGAGAAAAATCGCGAAATTTCAAATTTATATGTAGGCTGAGTGGGCAGTGTAGCCTGCACAGCCTGTATTATGTGAAATTTTTTTTTATATTTGTTAATGCAAGGTCATTTGTATACTTCCAGCACTTTTAATGTCTCTATTGAGTTAAATATACAAATGATTGAAGTAAGTGCAGAGGCACATATCAGTGTTACATGTGATTTTCATTTTACCCTTAAAATCTTCCACCTGTACCTGTCGATGTGCCACGTGCAGTACTATATGTACTGTAAGTAAAAATTTTTGGCTGTACTCCCTGTAGATAGATCATCATAATACAATCGTTATACAAACCTTTAACTGTACCCCATATCTTCCTAATTAATATGTCATATACATACATTCCCTTATTACCATATGCATGATTAGTGATGTGCCATTTACATGATACCCGAATTTTTTACGCGTACAGTACATGTAGTACAGCATGATCAATACTATGATAGATGTAACGCGTAATCATAATGCTTCGATAATGAATATAAGATAAGATTAGCTGTTGGTTATAATCTAGCTTCATTGTCCTTTTTCTAATTTCACCATTACGCCAAAGTAGTAGTTGTATGGTAAATCAATTGAGTTATTAATAATACGTTTACTTACTATCACACTATGCTAACCCGATCCATAGTTCTTATAATTGATTGTATTTCAAAGGTAATATTGAATTAGAAACATTATGGCGCGTTAACGAAATTAAGCAAATAATTGGACCCCAAATTTAGATTTTGGTTATCAAATTATATATTAGTCAATCAATGTTAAACCCTGAAAAAGTTTTTGACCCTAATCTGTACCGATAACGAGTCTAACTCATTTTCATCACAGGATAACCCATATTCCCACCCCTGACGCATCTCATTAGACATAGAATTTATTATAATGACGCATCATAACTTGTAGAATGTTGATTATCTCAATAAAATCTATACTTACATATTAGTAGTAAAAATTTTCAAGTTTTGTGGCATTTCGCAAATGCATCATAATGAAAGGTGCATCATTAGTGTCTGTATTAGCTGAATTAATAATAGAATGGTATTATATCGGTATCGATGAGGTTATAGTTGTCGCGTAGTTATAAAAGACCACCGTATTTGCCTTGCTAGCACTTGGAGGTAGTGAAACCATAAGCAATTACGGAAAATTCCATGCGCACGAAATACGCATGAAATTTGAAACAATCGGAATTTGCACATCACTACTTGGAGGGTCTACTGTACTTACAGACTGTAGTTAGAGGTTCTATCTGTTGTATTCTTCCTTTATGAATAAATATTCTTATTATATCGTATCCGTGACTCTATCCTATATTCTTATATTTATATACTGAATTAGCATTGCAGGCGTATTTATTTATTTCATAATGTCTTTATTACTCTTGCCTTAATCTAATTACAAATATTCTTACACATATTCACTATCGCTGAGTTAAAGAACTGGCACCCAATTCCTGACGCTCTCCCGTAACACCAGTCAATCATTTGATCGTTGGACCTGACGCTCTCCCGTAACACCAGTCAATCATTTGATCGTTGGATGAATTTTGTGTTATTTACTAGATAAATGCAAAGCATTAGATATCCGGAGCAAAATATTTATTAAAAACTATATATATAATATTTATTTGATAATCGATTTTTATAATTTGTTGATCAGCATTATTTGATTGTTTAATTGTTATATGTTAAGACCAGACAAATAACCTTTTTTTTAAGGTTTCGGAAGCGGTCTTCGTTGTCAAACATTGACTTTTAATATTAACTAATGACAACTTGAATGAATTTTTGAATAAATAAATATTGAATCATGCGGTTATTTGTCCGGAGCGAAGCGAAGGACACACGATTTCTTTACAAAGTAAGACGGCAAGGATTTTCCCTAAAAAATAATATTTTGTATTTGTATGATTTATTAAATTGTATTGTGTAATTTTATGACACTTTGTATATTTTTTGGTTTAAAAAAAAATTGAGACAAACAGATACTTTTCAAATATTATAGTGTTATTATCGTTGATTTATTTAATTTGTGATATTTTTATGATTTTGTATAACAATGATATACTTTTGGAGCCTACTGTACTTACAAGCCATAACAGTATACGCATATAGAAGCAGTATATGACGGAGAAGATCCAATCAAGGATAGAGTTAAGATAGTAATGTCGATACAGGGAAGATACTTATGTGTGCTGGTAATACAAATGCAAACACATAAAAGGATATAGCTACGCAATGGGATCCACACACGTGTAGAAAAACCAATATCTATACTACGGTCAAAATTGACAATGGTGCTTCAGAGGAAAAGATCGTCCGATCAACTATGTATGTACGTACAATATTGGGCAAGCATCCGTGATTTTGCTCAAAGTGACGAATAATTGGATTAAACACGCACGTGCAGCTTATAATTTATCCGCTTTGCCAATATTAGTGTTATAATCAACCTCTTTCGAATTTGTGTGACACCAGTTTTACACCTTTCTGGTCTGTCTTTTTTGGATCCATTATAAGTGACAAATGGTTATAGAAGGAAATGCATCGCAGATTTTTGTTGCGTTTATATTATCTAGTATCAGCGCTCTTGATATTTCTCTTGCTATGCCGTACCGTGTTATGCTATAGAAAAAACTTGTGCTAGATATACAAAAAATTTCTAAAAAAACACCATTCTGTTTAATTTTTGATTATGTAAATTAGAAAAATTAATCAAAAAATTAAGTAGAATGATGCTTTTTTAGATAGAAAACACTTATTTATACAAAAATATCATTTATATATAGGTGATATGTAAATTTATGTATTCTAAAAAAAAGTACTTTAAAATGCATAAATAATTAAATAAAATTTATTAATAAGCAGACATACTTTTACTATGAATGGCATTTAATTTGTTGGATGACATAATGTAAATTGAACTTTATTGGCTTGTTTTTGAACATACTTGTAACTATTATTATTTATTATAAATAAACCTAGAATTAATATACTATATTTTCGAGTTCTTGCCCGGACGGTAAATTTAGAAATGTGGCTTAAATAAAACTTTTATCTTGCCTCGTAACATTTCTAGTCTGCTTCAGAATGCACATTATTTATATATTCTTTAAACCTCATGTCCACAACGTTTTAATTGAGAATTTGTCATCAATAAAAGTCGAACAGATTTGTTAAATAAATTCATTTTTATTTACGACATCTATATTTGGTGCCATCAAAGGGAATCAAAGCTCCGGGATTCTAAATTTAAAATCTATTCTTTTGATTTTTATTGATTTTTTTTTATAGCAATGACGTGATTCTCGGTGATATACAATGCACCTAGCAAAAAAAAAAACATTTTAAATATTTTTTAATTTACGAAACTGTGTTACATACGTGCGTACTTGATTTAGTAATAGATATTACGTACATTATTGTATTACGGTTACAGTACATAATCAATCTATGAATGCACATGCGTAGATCATTGGATCCTTATTACTAAAATTGAAACCCTTTCGCCAGTTATCATAATCCCTCACAAATTTTAATATATGTGTAACATTAACGGTCTCTGATGTACTAAAATAGTGCTACAAGATATTCTTAGATAAATATAATGGCTGTACAAAAATTTTCATTATCACATGAAAACTATTATTCATTTACTCTATTAAATAACATTTTACTTTGTTATAGTTTAAATAATTTATGTTGTCATAAGGTTAAAATTTTATACTATTGAATTTGCGCTAAGGAATAATAGCTTATGGTAATTTGTAATTTGATTTTAATCGGACCAATATTCCTTAATGATAAACAAGGACGTATAGAATAAAACATTAATGAATACTGGAATATAAAAAGAAATATAAATCACATACATATGTACCGGAATAAAATCTTTATATTACATATTAGATTGTCAATTGTATAACCTTGGCCTTATGAATTCCATTATTTCCATAAATACGGTGTTCACCGGTAGAATAATAATTTCTTAAAAAGAATATATCAAAAAAATATTAGTCAATGTTAAAAAGCGTTTTGATAAATTAATATATGCGTGGACTTTTCTAAGTAATTTCTATGTTTAGTAACAATGATTCGAATTTTTCATTTACTATTCTTAGCTTCTTTGAATCGACACAAAACAGTCAATCAAGTTGAATTATTTGTTCCGCTAATACCTAAAATCTGATTGGTTTTATACTAGAACAGCCAATCAAATTTTAGATTCACCAGTTAATAAAAAAACTCAACGAATAGATCAACGAACACAAGAATATATTATTAGAGGAAAATAAATTCCTAATTCTCCGAGATTTGTTTATAAATTCGAGAGTTAATCAGTTATCATTTTTGCAATTTACGAATAATTAATTGTGAAAACACAAAAATGCCCTCAGTATCGCATAGTCTCTCAACATCAAGGTGCAACGTAACCGTAGCTTGTGATTCTTGTAAATGCTTAAAAAAAAAATGTGGAAACATAGGAAATCTTGATCAACCTGATAAATGCAGTGAATGCTTAAAGCGTAATGTTGAATGCACTTATTCCGTTCCCCACAAAAAACGAGGTCCACCAAAGCGAGGTCCCAAAAAATGTGGTCACAAAAAACGTTGTCCCAAACCGATACCCACTACACCATTGCCTCCTCATAAGATAATAGAGTTTAATGTTAATGGGTTGTGGGAGATGTTATATGATTTATCTCAGATCGATAACAATAGTGAGTTCTCTACTCAAGATCTCATTACTAATGATCAGATGGAAATCCTTACTTCAACCTCATCATTACCATGTCCATATGAAAATACTGCAGGCCATTGTTGTCATATGGGATGTATAGTGAGATATAAATATAATATTTAATTATCTTTTAGGGGCTTAATTTACATGTTACTATTTAATATTGGCAAAACTTAATGGCAAGGTGATAAGTTTAAAAGTACACCTTACGGAAAATAACGCAAGGAATCGACTTCTGATAGCCTTATGTCTTATTTAATCGAACGTTAAATAATATAAACCGATGTTGGCACAACGTGTAATGCGATTGCTTCAAAATTTCATATAATAATATTCGTAGGGTGGGGGGCTCAATAATGGACAAGAGGATTTTTCCTATTACCATTTGGAATAACAAGCCTTTTGAACACGCTTTTAAAGTGTATTGCTAAGAGAATTTTTTCAACAAAAATTTCTACTAGACTTTTCAAGATTATGCATTAATTACATTGAAAGCTCTATTATGGCGCCACAAAAATCGTCCTTGTGTAACTATCGATATAATTTAGGTCGGAAATGACGTGTTAGCCTTTGCGGGGTCGAAAAACCCTCACTATTTCGGGATTGCTTGGTAGCAGCGCACAAAACTTACGGTTAATTTAATATAATTTTTTCCGGATGCGTTTTTTCCTAACCGAAACTTAGAAATCACAGTCGGAAGTCGTTATTATAATTGACGGAAATTTACTTTCCTATGAAAAATCGAGCCGGAAATTGTCTTACACAAACGGAAGTCCCCGGCATTTTACATTCGGCCGCAAAAATTTGGTGGTACCGTGATCTCTGAGACAAATCGTTTAAGTAGTAGTTCGGATGAATACTACGTGATGTCACAGAATTAATTTTACGTTGATAAGTTTTGTGGTTCATATTAATATATCTTTGAATAGAAAATCTAAAATTAATTAATACATCGGAATTAATATATAGCAAAATTAATATCTTTGGAATTAATATATAGCAAAATATCTTCAAATTAAATAGACAGAAAAATTAACATCTCCGAAATTAAGCATATAGCTAAGATTAATATCTTCAAAATTAAATAGATAGAAAAATTAGTATCTTCAAAATTAAATATATACCTTGAACAGCTTTGTATCACTGATAATATAACACTGCTAGATTAGAAACATCTCTCATTTCACTTTTTTTATTTACCTAAAAAATGAAACCCATTATGGTATATTTATTTAAAAGGCATTGTAATGAGCTATAACAGTTACAACTATAGTATATCTCTCTGCCTACAACTCACAACACATTCTAAAAAATTTAAGCTATGACTTCTTATGTATTAGGATAATAAAGATATTATTGGCAAAATCAACAGATACCTTCATAATATTAATTAGTTATTAATTACACTTAGAAACCTATGATTTAGCCATTTCGATAATTTGAATATGATCGTAATATAATTATTGATTGTTAATTCATAAAAATGCAATCATAATCAATTAGCAATTCGAATAAAAATTCCAATACACCATAAAAAAGGCACATTCGATTCGTCAACCCATTATTCACGCTGTAAATTATTTCATTGAAATTCTTATGTATATTTTTTAAACCTGTTCATAAGTGTTAGTTAAAAGTTACAGATCGGTATGACTTTTATAAACTTGGAAAATTTTCATTCAGTCTTGGTAGTTATTCTGTTGATTTCTAAGTTAAAACTGAACAAACCAAACAAACTGTTATTCTGTTAAATGCAAGTTTAGAATGAACAAACCAAGTAAGCTGTACTGTTTGTTTTACAAATGAAACCAGTTCATGCTCTTTTACTATTTCAGATAACAAATGTAAAGATGATCCAACTTGTCAACTTTTTTGGATACCTAGAAATACTTGGCATCTCTACAAAAATTAAACTTCAGCAACTTCAAAACAATCTCTGGTCTGTCATTAATATTCTTCAGAACAATTAACTACTTATAAATAGATTCTGCAAATTTATACTTAACACTAAAATTATACAATTTCTACAGCACCTAAGCATTTCAATTTTAGCAAATTCTTATTAATTCTTTGTTGAATGCAGAATACATGATATTGTAACTGGATGTCCCAAATATTATTGTCTGAAGGACATTACTGTTGAGGCATAGAGCACCTGATGTCTGTTTGTATGTGTACAAATTATGAATTTTGATTGGCTAGATCAGGTGTAATGTAAAAAAATCAAAACAACCAATGATCAATATTTATTGGCTAGATAAGTGTAACATAAAACAAAAATCCTTTGGACTTTAAATAGCTCTATTTTCTTAGTTGTCTGAAGGACATTACTATTGAGACATAGAGTACCTAAATAATCTTAGTATTATACTTAGTAAGTTTGTATTAAGAGTAAATTCAAAAGAATATAAATACTTAGTAATATCCAATGAGGTGTTATTTAGATATAAATAGTAACTAAGACAACTCTAACCTGATATATTACTTAATAGAATGTAAATATTGCATATATGCAAATAGTATTGAAAATCAAAAAGTTTAAATAAAAGATCCAGAGGTGGGTCTCAGATATGACATCTAGTAGATAATCTGTAGCCAAAACCCTTAATTAGATAATAACTAAAGTTATATATATGACTAGTTGTACTTTTATTGATAGACTATTGTATATAAAAAAATATTATATGATTATTATATGATAGAAATAATATTTCTCATTAAATATTTAACCAATTTTAATGATTTTATTATTATTAGAATTAGTACAAACTTTCTATCTAGCACCAAACACAAAATTTATAAAAAAAAAATCAAAGTTTATATAAAAACTAGAGATGTACATCTCGCGATTCACAAAATTCATGCACATGTGATCTCATGTGACTTTCGCGAAATTATGTCATATTTCTTGCAAAATAAATTAATTGATTAAAAAAATTTAATGATTAGTAATTTATTATATGTAGACGTAATAAAATTAATCTATCATAATATAGTATATATTAGTAAGCAAAAAAATTTATATAAATTTTATTTTATTTTATTTCGATACTTATGTTTTAATCATGCCACCCAAGAGACCAATTTGGAATCATTTTACACAATTAGGAATTGTAAATGGCTTTAATAAAAAACGAGTTTGATGTAATTATTGTAGTCATGAAATGGGTGAAGCTGCAGGTCGATGTGAAATACATCTACAAAATGATTGCTCACAAGTTTCAAATGAGGTTTTGGTACAATATTTTGGAACAAATGTTCAATGAAATAATTTGGAACAGCAAATTATTAGAAGCTTTTTTAATAATTTTTCAACAAATCAACTACCTCAACAAGAATTAGACTTATTATTTGCACAAGCAGTTTTTTACTGTGGTTTACCATTGTCTTTTTCTGAAATGGATCCAATTAAAATTCTTTTTAAACGTTTATATCCTTCTTTTGACTTACTATTACGAAGACAGCTTACAAATATCCTGTTAGATCAAGTTTATACAAGTGTCAAAACTAAAGTTAATTAATGTATTAATAATGCCGAATTTTTGATACTTATTTGTGATAGATGGACGAGTATTGTTCAAGATCATTGGGTGAACTATATTCTTGCAACGCCCAAGCCTGTTTTTGTTTCTGCAAAAATTACTGAAGAAACTCAACAAAATTCTAATAACATCGCATTAGATATGTTAGATATATTAAAAAATATTGATAATAAAAAAGTATCAGCAGTAGTTACGGACAATGCATCCGTAATGAAAAAATCATGGAAAATTATTGAAAAGGAATATCCTTTTATTATTTTTATGGGTTGCTTAGCACATGGATTAAATTTACTTGTAGGCGATATTATAAAACTTGATTGGGCTAATACTATAATGGAAAATACTAAAAAAATTGTCAATTTTTTTTATAACCATCATATACCAAGTGCTATATTAAAACGACACCAAGCAATTCAATATAGAAATAGAAAAACTACCTTAAAATTACCAGTCAAAACTTGTTGGAGATCTGCTGCTATTTGTTTAAACTCGGTATTGTCGAACAAGCTTGCTTTAAAATTAAGTTTGATAGAACTTACACAACATAATACGACTAAGATTAATAATGAAATCATATCAATTATTAATAATAAAAATTATTGGAGTGAAGCTTGTTATTTGGCAAAAATTTTAAAATATCTTGTTTACAGTATTTCTATATTTGAAAGTGACAACTCAAGATTGTCTCAATTTTGGGAATGATACCATAATTTGTTAAATTTAGAATGTATATATGCATGTTTTGTTAAAATTACAGGTTTTTTATTTATAATAATTTTTGTATATATATTTTAAATTAGAAATTCACAATTTACATGCAAGTGTTGAACTCAATACTATAATTAAGAAATGGTGGGAAAAGATATATCATCCAGTAATAGAAGTTGCATACTTCCTTGATCCAAAATTCGTGGGAAGATTTTTACCACCTTCAAGTATTATGATTGTATCAGAATTTATTTCAAAATATTACTCCTCCAACTCAGCAATTATTTGGAATCAACTAGTTAGATATAAAGTACAAGATGGAGTTTTTAGTGGCCCATTAATTTGGGATTCACAGTCATTGTCAGAACTTACGCCCACCACATGGTGGAAAGGAAATTTTAGTTCTGTTGTATATGATTTATGTCAGATGGCAATCTGGGTTTTGACTATTCTTACATCATCTGCTGCATCTGAATGAAATTGGTTGACATTTGCATATATTCATGACAAAAAAAGAAATCGGCTAATTCCTGAATATGTTTTAAAATTAGTATATATTTATACTAATTATCGATACTTGGCTATTAATTATTTAAACTCTAATTTAGAGTTGTTGACAAGCTTTCAAGAAACCATTAATAATAATGATAAAAATTATGTTATTTTAGAACCAAATCAAAAATATAACGAAAGTAATCAAGAACATGAAGAAACTACATTATTGTTTGAGAGTGACGATGAATTAATTAATTTGAATGAAAGTGAAGACAAAAATTATGAATAAGGTAAAAGTTAATAAATACTAAAGTTTATTCTAATTTATGTACCAGCAATAGAAATATGCTTTCATATAAATATCAAATGCGAATAGTATTAAAATTTGATTGGGATTTTAATATTTAAAAATATGCTATAAATGTTTTTTTTGTCTTAACGATAAATTTTTTAAATAAAAATGGAATATAACACTGCAAGTAACTAAAATTTGATTGTTTTGAAAATCATTATATTCACATGTTCGGATCGTTCATATTTAAAAATATAAAAATTGCTTCGTATCTTATTGTGACAATATTAATTCTTCCAAAATATTTATTAAATTGTTATATGAAAAAAATTGGTTTTGATTTACTCAGTTAACAACCAACCCCGATATTTCATGAGAAATCGCACAATATGATCTCGCATGCGATATGTGAAATAGATATTAGGCTTATCTCGCGAGATGTACATCTCTAATAAAAACTATTTTTAAAATTACAGTTAAAGACTTAAACGAAAAGAAAACAGACCTAGCAGATATAACAGTAAAGAAAAAATTATAGGGCAAGTAGAAAGAAAACAAACTTAACTAGACAAAAATCAAAAAACAAAAAATTTGAGAAAATAGTATTGATTTGAAATTAGAGATTAGTTTAAAACATTTAAGTACATAATTAAGCAAATAAACAAATACTTACAAAACTAGATAGAATAAATATATAAGTATTATAAAGTATATGTAATAAAAGATAAATTAAAAAGAGTTATACAAACACAGTTAAATGATAATATAAACAAAATTAGAAAAATCAATAAAATTAAAGTTGGTAAATAAAAGAGCAAAGATAGTACTAAAACTTATAAATAGTAAAAAGTTAGAACAAGAGTTAGCAAATAGAGATAAGAAATTTATTATAAAAAATATAATTACAGTAACACTATAAAAAACAAATCTAATAAAGATAATAATATTGAGAAAAATATATATGACAATAATTAAAATAGATATGAAAGATCTATCTAGTATAAAAAAATAAATAGTAGAAATAAATTATGTAAGTCAATATTTAATAACAATAAAAAGCATAAGAAGTAAAAAAAACCAAATAATATTAAGCAGAGAAACCATTATATAAAAAATATAAATAAAAGAAATAAGACAAAAAACAAAAATAATATATATATTATATATTATTTTTAAATTTTATTAATTTTAATTGATGTATATTATTTTTCAATCTTTATCAATTGGAAAATAACATATATCAAATTTAATGCAGATTATTATTAAACTTAAATATTTTATGTAAATTATTATCAAATTTAATAAACTTTTATAAAGTAATAACTACATATTTTAATATGAAAAATAAATAAATAAAAAATTTCAAATTAAATAAATTTTCATTTTCTTTTGCTATTAATAATATGGAATTGTAGAGATGTGGTAACTTAGTGAAATGGATAAGTTGTCAACCCTCCAAGTAGTAGGTTGTGAGTTCAAAATTCACAGATAATGAAAATTTGGATAATCACCTATATAATATTTGTATTATGACTATTGTTTCTAATGATTGGGTTAAGATATCTGTAATTATAGTCATACTAGTATGACTGGCAGGTCATAGGGCATCTGTATAACTAATTATACAAAGGAATACAAACTGGCATCAGGCAGTGCAAACTCAAAATAAGTTCTTGTAATCATATAAATTTGTAAAAATTAAGAAACAAAAAGCCCTTTTGGAAAGACCTGATTAGAGAGGTAATATAGATCTTTGACAGTACTACTGTAAAGGCTAGATCTAGGAAATAAATATCAATATGGAGTACCAAGATGGGCAAAAACCTCTGGGTGGGAGAGTACTACCAATTAGGCCACCAAAAGTCCAATCAAAAAGATCAGAGGAAAAGGATATTGGGCTGACCTAATATACCAATAAACTGGTTGTAGTCCAACTAGGCTATCTGAATTAGGAATTTGGAAAAAAAACAGGAGTATACTAAAAGTACTAGAAATATACTGTAAAGTAAGTGCTGGAGTCTAAATAAACTCTACAAGAGCAAGCCTTGTTAATGTTCTATAGAGTGGATAAGTAGTTAACAGAGTGGCTTTCAGAACCTTATAGTCAGGTAACATGCTTTGAAATTAGGTAATGGCTTAACAAATGTATAGAAAAGAGACAAAATGTTAGGTTAAATGACACTTAAGTGTACAGGAACTGGAATAGTTAATTGTCTGGATGTAGTATAGAAACAAGGTATTTAATTGAATAGTCTCCTAGCAGATTATAGATATGGCAGCTAGTATAGAACCCTCAGATGGACTATCTAAATAGGTAGCCAAAAGTTACATATATAGCTAGTTGTATACTTATCCTATACAAATAATATATAATGTATTCACTAAAAGAACAAATAAAGACATTAGCTGCTATTAATATTAGCTTTAATTAATAAATAAATAAATAAATTTATATAGAATTATTAAGTTATAATTTTCTTTTTAGGAATCTTTTAAATGTATTTTAGAAACTTATCTTAATAAGAGAAAAAATAATCATTGTTTAATAGATAAAAACTGGTATTTTGAATGTTTAAATATTCTAAAATATTCTTATATTCTACATAATTCATTTTTGAAACACTAGGATCTTCATAGTTCAACTCAATACAGTTAAAGAACTTTATTTAATTAAACAAGATAAAAATAATTTAGATATACAAGTCTGTTTTAAAGAATGTTTTTATGAAATAATATGTGCAGCTTATCAGACTACTAAACACAGAAGTCAAGAGAAAATATAAAAAAGATAAATTTTTATAATATTAATTTATTAAATAATTTATAATAATTAGATTTGTGTTAAATATTATTTCATTTCTTAACAAGTAGTTGAAGATGCAGTTTATAAATGTATATATATATAATATGAAAATTTTCTAAAAAAGTTACACTTATACATCCAATCATTTCAGAAAGATTTTTAAATCCATATAAGTAAAAAATTAAAATTATAATTATATAATAAAAAAATTAATTTATTAATTTATTAATTATTTATTTAATTATTATTATTATTATTATTATTAAGATCAATACAATTAATATAAATGCAGTATCAGATGATAATTATAAAAATATATTCTACATTAAAGATCACTTTACATAATACTTCTATGCTGAGTTATTACAAACTAAGTTATCTAAAAATGCAGCTATATGCTTATTTAACTTCTATTTACTTTATAGTTTTTTTTTTTTTTTTAAATATTAACAGTGAGGCCATGCCTTTAACTTTATTAAAATTCAATTAAAGTTTTTATAAAGAAAAGCTTGCTTTTAAATTACATATGAAGAATA